>CAUYON010169739.1:0-20651 GCA_963573935.1 Arctocebus calabarensis
CCTAGTAGCTGGGACTACAGGCGCCCGCCACAGCGCCCGGCTATTTTTTTGTTTTTGCAGTTCGGCCGAGGCCAGGCTTGAACCCGCCACCTTCGGTATATGGGGCCGGCGCCCTACTCGCTGAGCCACAGGAGCCGCCCAATAATGAATGCCTTTTGTGTGCTCAGTGCAAAAACCACTCAAATTTACAGGCACTTATATTTTATTCCTCTAAGAGAAAGCTACCTAACACTAAGATTCTAGCTATAACCCTAACATTACTGTCAATGATGTTCTCTAAAATCTTAAAAGAAATATGGTGAAAAGAATTCAAATGAAATGGTGTTTAACTCACTAGGCTTACTGCTCAAATTTTAATTTAAAAAATGTAAAGCGAAGAGCATTTATGCAATAGTTCATTTCATATCCTGCCAACAGGGTATACAAAAAGTAAGGCACTGTCCTCCCACACACTTTTCACAATTGTTCAACGTCAAGGTACTGATGCACTCCTGAAAGATGGCAAGAGTAACACATCTGGTTGTTCACATTAGTCTCCTTCATCTCTTAATTTAATCATAGGACCTACCAACATCATTATAATTTCTCCCATTTGTTAAAAGACAACCTTTTTTGGTGGTGGTGGTAGTAATTGTAGTAGAAATGAGTAATGTACAATACAAGCCTTGGAAAATGTACTAAGAGAAAACCCCCATTTATGTCAGAAAATGTCTTAAACACTATATATATTCCACTGCCATTTCAGATTTTTTAAAGGTCATTTTTTTTTTTATTTTTGGAATTTATTATATTTTCCCAAAATTCTAGACAAACCCATCTAGATCATAAAATATAAGATGCTCCAAGGAAAATGTGGACTCTTAGGAAACTGGTTGTGTCTATGTAATTTATTTTCTATACACCAACCTACATCATAGGCGACTCCTATCTAAACATCACATGCATTCAACCTCAAGGACCATTAGTGCCATGACACTCTTGGTTAATGAAGACTGCAAATATAACCAAGGACCACTAAATGAATAGGCACAAAACTGTCATCATCATAAGGCTCTTATCAAGGATATTACTTAAATAATCTGTGTAGTTTTCTTATCAGATAATAAGAATGAAGCCAAATAATGGTAAGCCAAATTTCTACCCACTACCAAGCTTTCGACTGAAAATGAAATTTGTTTTACAATGACTAAAACCAAAGCAGGATTTCAGTACTCAGCCCTTCAGATATGATTTCTGGATTGTTGCCTGAATTGGCAAATGATGTGATATGCCAATTCACATCATTTGCCAATGAAAAAGGGAAAGGGGAAAAAATGAAATGTACAATTCCAAAATAAAAGAACTCTCTAAACTTTGCCCAAATACAGAGTGGCCATAAAGGTACAACTATTTAAATTGCATATGAACTTTAGGGTCACCTTGTATAATTTAGCTATAGCATATGGTCCTCTCAAATGCTATCCTGAAGAGGGGTAAGAAGGCAGAACATTCCAGAAGGAGAAAAGATTTAAAAGGCAAGGTACCCTAGGGGCAGAAACATCATCTGATCATTGCTAATTCTGTTTCTCCTGCTCTCCTACTCTCTGCTAAAAAGGATACAAATCATTAGACCTCCTGGCAACATTTCAATTCTTGTAAAAAGTAGAGTAAGAGAGGGAGGTTTAAAAAAAAAAAAAAGGGCAGTAACCAGGAAAAATGCTTGACTTGGAAAACCTGGGGCCCTGACAAACCTCTTCCTCCCCCCTCCCTGTCTCTTTGTGAAAAACAACCATGACCTCCCCAATCTTTAAGAGAAGGGGAAGAAAACAATGGGGAGGAAGAAGAATAGAACAAGCTGTAAGAAACATTCTCATTGCTTTACTCCCATCATCAATTTTGGCAGTGCTTAGCCTCAACCTCTGTCTGCCCTTACTCCCTTCGCCTCATCATCACAAACAGGCTTATTCTGAAATCATGTAACTTTCTTGTAGTGACTTGTTCCAAGGCTGCGAAACTTAAATAGCAAATGTATGAAAAGGTATTCTTTTATATTATTTTCCAACGCAAATAACCCTAAACAAAATGATTTCATAAATATCACATTTATGTTACTGTTACATTAAAGGTTAAATAGGCTTCGGTGAGTTTATCTAAGAAACCATAACAACATTCATAATAGTGATTCCATTACATTTTTTCCAAGTTTCACTACTGCCCTCCTCCCAAAATAATCTTAGCTTTGCCCCACTAGGTTTTACGACCTTGAACTCAGTCTTTTCCATCTGGGCCTGTTTCTTCATTTTTGTGATGATGATTTGGAACAATCATAACTCATTTCCTGCCACTTCCTCTTAAAATGTGTTTTAATGATAATTTAACTGTAACATCTTGTTTCCACAGACTACAACTTTCCTTTAGATAAAGGAGGTAAACCAAAGGATGTGTTTTATGAAGGAATCTTCTAGATATATTAAGCTTATACATTTTGGCAGGGGTGCTAAGGCAAACAGTTCATAAAAGGGGGGCAAAAAGGAATTACTCATGCTTCACTAAAAATGGGGTAGGGGTGGAAACAGAAGGAATAGGATATGAGACAGGTCAAAAATAGGAAAAAGGAAGGTTCTAGTTTTAAAAGTGCCACCTTTAGAAAGATCTATGGATTGCTTTTTGGCCATCTAAAATCCACTCTATGGCATTCCGGAAATGGAAGGGGTTAAACTTTTGCAGATGGATGGAAACAGACGAGTATCTAAAAATCTAGGATGGGGGGGTTGAGATTCACCAGCCACAGATAAGGGGTGGAAAGAGGAGGGCAGGGAGAAAGTAAGAAGGGAGGAGTCGCTTCAGCCACAAGATGAATGGGGAAAAGAGAGTGAAACACAGGTCAGAAGAAAAAATCGGAGGGCAGGAGTGAAAACAGGGAGGGGGAGCAGGGAAGGAGCCCGGGAATAAGCGCCTATCAAGGGAAGGTGGGGGAGGGTGACTGGAAGCGCAGCCCCGGGCAGGGAAGCAGGAACAAGGGGGCGACCCGCCATTCTCCAGTGAAAGGTAGGGGGTGGGGGTGGGAACCCCACCGCTGCCCTCTACTGCAGTTCATACCTGTTGGTGTGGAAGCGATGGAGCGGGTCCGTGCGATGGCAGGAGGACAGCTGGCAGCCGAAGTCGCTGATGTCCAGGCAGCCCGGCTCTTCGCTTGGGCAGGTGCCCACCCCACGGGGGGGTCCCAGGAGCTGGAAGGGCTCCTCGGGGGTTAGAAACTTCTCGTAGGAAGTGGTGGCCGACGTCTCATCAGACATGGTAGAAGATGGCCTGGCTCGAGCTCCCTCTCTGGCCCCGGGCTGCTCCCGCGCCCGCCCCTGCCCCTGCCCCCACTCTAACCTGTCCTCAGGCACCGCCGCTCCGGGGTGTGCCCGCTGCAGCTCACTGGCAGGCTGAGCGTCGCGGCTCGCTGCTACCCAGGGAGTGCAGGACCGCGCCAACAAGGTGCTGGAGGCCACAACGACCAGCCGGCCACCAAGTCAGCGCCTCGGTGGCCTCTGCAGCAGCATCCGTCGTCGTCGCCGTCGCCGCCGCCGCCGCAGTTGCTCGGCCCAGCCCCTCAACGCAGCGCCGCCACTGCCGGGCCTGGCCCACCCCGCCCACTGCGCTCGCCGCTAGCGACTGCTGCAGTCCAACCAGCGCCCGGCAGGAGGGGAAGGGCGGCGAGGAGCAGCTCCCCGTGCCCCCTGCTGGAGCGGAGGAGGAACTGAACCTCCGTCCGCCGCACCCCACCCGCCACTCAGCGAATCAGGGATACTGGACGCTGAGCAGCCCGAAGCCTCAGGCCAACCTCCTCCTCCGCTTTCTCACTCGTGCTTGATTACGAAGCAGCAACTGCAGCCTCTGGAAAAGAGACTTGGCCAAGGTCACACAGCGGGTGCGTGAGAAAGAATCCAGATGCCCTGGTTCCCAGCACACTCGATCACCCTGTCCCAGTTCAACAAGTTTTAATTGAGCTCCTGCAGTGCCTGTGCTCAACGCTGCAATGAGCTGTAAGGAAAATAATCCAAACAGACAAAATAGTCCCTGTCTCACTACTGATCACCTAACTCCAAGAACTCTCCGGTTCCCCCGCCAGGCTGCTTAGAGCTGCTGGACACGTAGTAAGCTTTTGTGCTCTGTGCTTTCGCTCACACTATGCACTCTGCTTAGAATGCCTTGCCACTTCTCCTCCTTTTCCTCTGCTAATTCTTAAAGCTCTAGCTCAAAGGTTACCTCCTCTGTGAAGCCTTCCCTGACTTCCAACGGAGACTTAGTCACTCCGGTAATGCTCTCCTCCCCCCATAGAAAATGTTATGGAGCTTAACTTGTTCAACTTAAATCAACTTTACTAGATGCCACTTACTCTTCTTTCCCCTTATCCAAATGTTTTTTCTCTGTGTTCTGGACAAGTGGCTACAGATCTTGGACACATAAAACTTTTTAAAAATATGGGCGGCGCCTGTGGCTCAAAGGAGTAGGGCGCCGGCCCCATAAACTTGAGGTAGAGGGTTCGAACCCGGCCCCCACCAAAAACTGCAAGAAAAAAAAATGCAGAGGAAAACTCAAAGTTGCCGATTTCTCGTTTTGCCAAATGAAGGCAATTTTTAAAACAACCTAATACTGTTTTATAAAAGGAAGCACATTTTCATATAAAATAAAAGCATAATTTCTCAAAGAATGCGTGAAATATATCTAACTTTATGGAAAACCTCAATACATTAATCCTTGAGGAAAGCGATGAAATTAGGTGGAAAGGAGGAGAAAGGAGTAAGCAGAGCGCAGAAGGAAAAAGAGAAAGAAGGCAAGAAAAGTGGGGAGTTGTAACACAAACAAGCCCCACTTGGTGTTAAAGTCTGTGCTTTGATCTTCTCCCGTCTTTAAAATTTATTGTCTCAGGCGGTGCCTGTGGCTAAAGGAGTAGGGCACCAGCCCCATATACCAGAGGTGGCAGGTTCAAGCCTGGCCCTGGCCAAAAAAAAAAAAAAAAAATTATTGTCTCTTGGCTCGGCGCCCCATAGCACGGTGGTTATGGCGCCAGCCACATACACCCAGGCTGGTGGGTTCGAACCCGGGCCAGACCAGCTAAGCAAGAATGACAACTGCAACAACAACAAATAGCCGGGTGTTGTAGCGGGCGCCTGTAGTCCCAGATACTTGGGAGGCTGACCAAGAGAATTGCTTAAGCCCAAGAGTTGGAGGGTGCTGTGAGCTGTGACGCCACAGCACTCCTACTGAGGGCGACATAGTTAAACTCTGTATCAAAAAAAAAAAAAAAAAAGAAAGAAAGAAAGAAAGAAAAAATAAATAAATAAAATGTATTGTCTTGCTTTAACTAATTGGTTACTTCTCTGTTGAGCATGCCTGTTTTCGCTCACTGAGATTGCAAGAAGGTATGTTACATTGTGTATGTGGCTTTCAAAATCAATCATTCATTAATGTCTAATGAGCCTGGCCAGTTTAAAAATTGTTGAAATGTGGGTGGTGATGGTTTGGCCTATGGTCCCCAATGCACCATTCCCCAGAGGTCTGAGACTAGTGTGCTGAATGGGCCATAGCTTAGTCTGCACAAACTAGAGACTTGATTGTCCAAATGAAAAAAAGAGTCAAGTGCTGCATGATAATCTAGATACTCAGGTAATACTACCAGGAACTCTTAAAATATATATAATTTTTAAACATATTTAAGAGGTGGGTGTTTTTCAAACTGGAGTCTAATGATAGAATCTGCAAGTTTTCTACAAGTATGTTTTATTTTTACATTTATTTTTAAGCATATGCTGTAGTATCTGGATGGGCATATGATAACTAAGTGATGCCACATAATTAGGAAAAGTATTTGTGTTGGTTTTCACAATCACGTTGTGAAAGGTAACAGTTGGCACATGGTAATAGTACTTTAATTGTTACAAGCTAGTGAAAAAATAAATGAGGTGAAATCCATATTTTAATAAAACTCCATTTGTAAGTTGATGTGCATCCCCAATTGAAAAACCACTGGCCTGGGCGGTGCCTGTGGCTCAGTGAGTGGGTTCAAACCTGGCTGCAGCCAAACTGCAATAAAAAATAGCCAGGTGTTGTGGCAGGCACCTTTGGTCCCAGCTACTGAGGAGGTTGAGGCAAGAGAATCACCTAAGCCCAGGAGTTGGAGGTTGCTGTGAGCTGTGATGCCACAGCACTCTACCGAGGGCGACAAAGTAACACTCTGTCTCTAAAAAACAAAAAACAAAAAAAAATTGAAATAATGTCTGAAGTAAAGAAATCAATCTACTGCTGTTGCCTAATATCTTCAGGCAAAGCACCACAAGAATTCAGATAAATAGCAACATCTTGGAGAATGAAGACATTGACAAATTTCTAGGTACCTCCTATATAGTATATAATTTCTGAAGTTTCTGCATTAATAACATTTTGCCCAATCAAATTTAACCTAGGGAAGGCTGATTTGACAACTCTTCCCATGTAGTCATCAATAGTAACATCAAATAAATATAATTTCTAGCATCTTTCTTTTTTAGGGTAAAAGAGTAAGTCTTTGGTTGTTTAAGGACCCTCTGGAAAATATCAAAAATAGTTTTAGTTGCAAAAGATATTCTGAAAGCTATATTATTTCTTTTTACATTTAAAATTGCATCTTAGGAAAGAAAAAGCCAGATTTGAATACTTAAAACAGGATAGTTGATGATGAGAAATAATAGTTGGCTATTCAATTGAAAGCAACATAAAACATTTCAAAATAAACATGATTATAAGAACCATGGCTCTTTCATGAGAAAACATTTTCTTAGTCAAGGACATAATGAAATCAACATATGCTATATGTATAATATATTATAGTATGTTGGTTATATAAGTATTATATATAATGTATTATATTATGTATACATTATAATACATATATTATATTATGTTGAGTATATATATTATGTATTATATATATAACCAACAATTATATTGGTAAATCATTAAATCTTTTCTTTCTTTTTTTTTTTTTTTTTTTTTTTGGCGGTTTATGGCCAGGGTTGGGTTTGAAGCTGCCACCTCTGGCATATGGGGCTGGCGCCCTACTCCTTTGATCCACAGGCGCCACCAGATGGAACCCAGATTACACAAACTAACTTTCATAAAGTAGGTGAAGGAAAAAAACAAACAAACAGTAAACCACTATGTGTCTTGTAGTGTGGTAGGCCCTGGAAATGCAAAATGAATGTGACATACTGTGAACCTACCAGGATATTATAATCTAGGTAAAGGAAAAGATATGGTTAAAAAAGTAGCAGAGAGTGCTAGTTGTCTATTATATACCCTTTCTCCCTATTCTTCCTAAGTAACAAAAGCCTACACCAAGATTTTATAAACTTAAATTTTAGCCTTCCTTTCACATAGATGTTTGTGACTAAATATAGGCTAATGGTATGTGGGTAGCAGTTGTTGGGTGGGGCTTCCTAGAAAGCTTTGTCTGTGCATGTGTGTGCATGCCTAGTGGGGGCAAGGAGATTAGTGGTGCCTATGAGGATGCTAAGCTGGAAGGCAATTTTGCATTGACTTCTTACTCATCCTTGCCTAGGACGTGAATGTGATGTTACAATGAACATAATGTTACACTGAGGACATCTTAAGCTAAGAAAGCAGAGTGTGAACTTGAAAAACAAAATGAAAGGAGCCATCATAACACTATTAAATTGCATTACTGGCTCGGCGCCTGTGGCTCAATGGGCTAAGGCGCCCGCCATATACACCTGAGCTGGCGGGTTCGAATCCAGTCCGGGCCGCCAAACAACAATGACGGTTGCAACCAAAAAAATGGCCAGGTGTTGCGGCGGGCGCCTGTAGCCCCAGCTACTTGGGAGGGGGAGGCAGGAGACTCGCTTGAGCCCAGGAATTGGAGGTTGCTGTGAGCTGTGATGCCACACCACCCTATCCAGGGTGACAGCTTGAGGCTCTGTCTCAAAGAAAAAAAAATTGCGTTCCTTTCCATTTCTTTTATGTTACAGAAAAATAATGGATCTCTTAATGATAGACAAACATAGTTGCTAACTGATGCAAAAAATAATTACAGTACAATGAGATACAAGGTCTAAAAGTATGTATGGAGACTTATAGTGCACATTTTAGGAAAGGATCAATTCAGCTTGGGAGAAGAAAGATTAGCAAAATGTCACTTCACAGGGAGTGACATTTGGACTAGGCTTCTTGGAAGAGTAGCTATTCCCTAGGCCAGGAAAGATAGGCATTTTAGATTAAATTGTGTAACACAGAAATTATGGATCATTTCTATAGTAAAACTGGTGAAGGTTGGTAGATGATGGACTTAGAAAATCCACTTGTTTAGAAATGATGTGACATTAATCATATACAATCATTGGAAACCCTTAAGAGCTGATGGGGAAAAAAAAATTTATTATTTTTTTAAAGTTTCGGAATGTTAGGGGGTACACGTGTTTTGTTTACATACTTAGTGGTTTTTTTTACAAATTGAGTTAAGGTTATATGTGTGCCTCCCACCCAGACATGGCAAAAAAACTGTGAGAAATACAAATCAAAAGGGACTGTTAACAATAATATTTACATACTTTTCCTCATGTAATTTTCTTTTTATTTTTGAAAAGGAAATAAATTGTTCCCCTGTATAATTCTAACCACTGTCATATTTAAGTACTTTAATTTTCTTTTTTTTGAGAGAGTCTCACTGTGTTGTCCTTGGTAGAGTGTCGTGGTGTCACTGCTCACAGCACTCTCCGACTTTTGGGGTTAAGCAATTCTCTTGCTCAGCCTACCAAGTAGCTGGGACTACTGGTGCCCACCACAGCGCCCAGCTACTTTTGGGTTGCAGTTGTCATTGTTGTTTGGCAGGCCAGGGCTGGGTTCGAACACGCCAGTTTTAGTGTATGTGGCTGGCGCCTTAGCCGCTGAGCTACAGGCATTGAGCCAAGTACTTTAAACTTTTTTTTTTTTTTTGGTAGAGACAGAGTCTCACTTTATCACCCTCGGTAGAGTGCAATGGCACCACACAGCTCACAACAACCTCTAACTCCTGGGCTTAGGTGATTCTCCTGCCTCAGCCTCCCGAGTAGCTGGGACTACAGGCTCCCGCCACGACGCCTGGCCATTTCTTTGTTGCAGTTTGGCCAGGGCCGGGTTCAAACCCACCACCCTCAGTATATGGGGCCAGCGCCCTACCCATTGAGACACAGGTGCTGCCCCTGCCAAGGTATTTCAAAGGATTAAACAGATAATGATTGTGAAAGCATGTGAAAATTGTCTGGCAGAGTATACTGAGTAGATACTAGTGGGGCTGTAATTCTAGGATATGGAGGTTAATTTCCAAGTCTGAGGCTATGACCTTGCTCTCCTCTCTGGGGGGCTAGGCAGTGAAACAGTAGAGCCAGTAAGATAACAGTGACTTTGAAGACCTCCAGCAAATAAAAAGTTAGCTTTGCTTCAAGAAGAGTGATAACCCTGGGATCTGAGCATTTCTCTCACTTTCTGATTACAGTTGTGCTCCTGCACTTACAGCAAGGCAGTTACCAGCCCAGACTCTCCAGCTGGATTGTTGAGTTCATGCTCCAGCTGGGGATTCAGCACCTTGTGCTTTATCATTGCAATTATCAATCAAAACATAAGTAGTCGTTATGTAAAAATTGGAACATACAGATGAGCAGGAAGAAATTTAAATCAGCTCAAATCCCACCATCCAGAAAGAACTACAGTTAACATTTTAGAGTATATCTTTCTCCAGACTTTTCCCCACTCATTATATTTGTTTAAATAACTTTGCATTTATATTAGGCCAGAACGTCAGGGTTCCTAGACTCAGGCCTTCTACAGAGGCCCCCACGGTTGGGTAGGGCATAGATCACTGTGGGCTGCTCGGGCCCCAGCACCCTGGGACATCAGAGGCAAGACCGTCCTGCCAGATTCCACACCTCCTCAGCCCCCTGCTGAGCCTGGAGCTGCTCTGCGCAGAATGCTCCCATCTTGGAGCTACTTGTGATCCCTCCCAAGGAGGCTGCTTGTTGTGTGGGATGATTGTGTCAGAAGGAAAACCCGCAAGCATGTTCTTGGGAATGAATTGGGCCTTTATGTGAAAAGCCACTCTGCCAAACCCCAGCTCCTTACAACCCATTCTGAAAGCCGACTGTGATGTCACTACCAACTGGGGTATGGAGGGGGTGGGTGGGAGTCCACACAACACAGGCAGCCTAACAACAGTGGGCACTCACCAACAGATGCGAGTGTGACATTTAACTAGGCTGTCTCAACTCCTCCCAAACCTTGGACAGTGATATTTGCTTTCATTCTCTACCCTGGAATTTCCCAGAAATCTTAAAAAATAATGACTATAATTTACTAAGCACATATTCTGTGCCAGGTCCTTAACAGAACTGTTTTTGTCTTTATCTCAATTTTAAAGGCAGATAGGGAAACTGAGGTTCAGCAAGACCAGTGGCTTGACCCGAGCTCTGCCACTAGGAAGGGGTAGGGTGAGACTCGGTCCAGAGGCTGCTTGTTGGGCTGGAGCCCACACACTGTATTTTTGCATAAAAATATGCTTGTATGTTTTATTTAAATGACCATAGTTAAAAATCACATAGGTCTAAAAGGCATAGCAAAATAAATAAATAAATAAATAAATGAAAGGAATAGCAAAGTCCCAGCAGCCACCAGCCCCAACTCTCGCTTTTCTCTATTCTGCTTCTCTGAAACAGTTACTGTCAACTGGACAGCTGCCTTTTCCTGCTCTTTAGATTTTTAGATATTTACTTACATGCCATTTTTCAGACATTTATTTTTCTAGAATAAGTCACCACCACTCCTTTCCCAATTTTCTTGTTTTCTCTACTAATTGCAATATTCCCTTATTCCTTTTTTTTTTTTTAGAGACAGAGTCTCACTTTATTGCCCTTGGTAGAGTGCTGTGGCGTCACACAGCTCACAGCAACCTCCAACTCCTGGGCTTAGGCGATTCTCTTGCCTCAGCCTCCCAAGTAGCTGGGACTACAGGCGCCCGCCACCCACGCCCAGCTATTTTTTTGTTTTTGAAGTTCAGCTGAGGCTGGGTTTGAACCTGCCACCTTCGGCATATGGGGCTGGCGTCCTACTTGCTGAGCCACAGGTGCTGCCCTTCCCTTATTCCTTTAATGGATCTATCAAAGGTATGCCCATAAATTTTCCAGTTTTCCTACATGCCTCGTAATCCATCACCCCAGGAGACTTCTCTCTCCAGCGCTCTGTCCTGCTGTTTCAGGCTGGGCTGGCTTCTCTCCAGCTGTCCCTGAGACTTCGCTTGTCTTTTGTCTGTGCTAGAGCCCCTGTCCTGGATGCCATGGCTTCCTCTTTTGTAGTTTTGAGTTTCTGAGCTTCTCATGTCTATAAATGGTTTTATTTTCCTTTCACATTTGATCAACTATTTGGCTGGGTATAAAATTCTGGGTTGATAATTGTTTTCCTTTAAAATTTTGAAGACATTTCTCCATTGTGTTCCATTAAGTGTTCCTGGTGAGAAGTTTGATGCCCTTCCAACTTAAATTCCTTTGTCTATTGGGTGTTTTTCTTTTTTCTAGGGCTTTCCTGATGTTCTCTTTATGGTTCTAAAATGTGATACTGCTATGCTCTGGTGTGGATCTTTTTTAACTCATTATGCTGGGTAGCTTCTATTAAATTTTTTTACAATGTTATATTTTGTTTTGAAGACCTTTCTTCTATGATTGTTTCTTTCTATGGAATTCTATTTTAATGTCATGTTTTCCCAGGATTACTAATGTACAAGTTCTTTTTTTTTTTTTAAGGTTTTTCTATTTGCTTTATAGTGTCTGCTTCCTCTTAGTTCCTCTTACTTTTTTGTTTGTTTGACTCCTCTCATTTCAAATTTCTGGTGATCCTTCATATTTAAGAGCAAGGTGGGCCAATAGTTTAGAAGGCATCATTGTAGGGTGACCAGAATGCTAGAATGTTGTTTTATTGAGAATTGTCAAATAATATTTTGTGGAGGAAAATAATAATATTTTCATAGAAGTGGAGGAAGCAGGCGAGGAGGCAGGTCAATTTGTCCAGAAAGGGATCTTCCAATAACCTGCCTGGAATACCTACCTGCTGGTGTTCTGGATCAGCCTGGGAATCTGAGAGTCCATTTGTGGTTATTTAATATTTAAAACTATTTATAGTTTTTAATAATCTTCCAGTTCCCAAACTCCTGCCTCACTGTCATCCTCTGCTGTGACTAGTGTCCTGAAGTCTGAAGCATCTCCTGGTCAACATCTCCAAATAAACTTATAGCCTTTCCCAAGCAAAGAGACAGGAGAGGACTGCATCCCGTTTCTTAACCCTGGGTCTCAGCCCTGCCCTCTCTGATACTTAATGCCTTTATGCACCAAATCCTCAGCGATTCTGTGGTGCTCTTTGGCTTACCTGTCCTAATTCCACTGCCATGGATGTGTGTGGATTGTGACTTCCTCGACTCTATGCAGACATTGCTCCTTTACCCACCCGCTCTACAAAAATATTTGGAAGTCTTTCCTTTCTGGTGGAACCCTTTCTTGTTATCTTCATCCTTTTGGCTTAATGGCTCTGTACTTCCAGGATTAGTCTTTTCTATTTTTTTCTTGGCAGGGGATGAGTGAGGAAGAATTTAGAAGGATATATCAGTTATCCATTATTGCATAATAAATCATCCCTAACTCAGTGGCTTAAAAAAGTAACAATCTATTATTCTTCATGATTCTGTGGATTGATTGGGTGGTTCCTTTGCTGGGTTCCCCTGGACTCATTCGCATAGCTACATTCAGTTAGCCATTGGCTGGGCTGGAAAATACAAGTCGGCCTTGCTCACATGTGTGGTGGGTGGTGCTGGCTGTTGGCTGGGGTAGCTTAGTTCTCCTTCAGTGGCCCTTCATCCTTTCTGATAAGCTAGACTAGTTTATTTAAAGGGTGATCTCAGAACAATGTTACAAAAGGCTAAACATGCATCATTACCATTGAATTCTATTAGTAGTCAGCTCTGATTCAAGAATTTTTCCCTTGATGGGAAGAGTGCAAATTCATAATGGGGCCTGGGTACAGAGGTAGGAGAAACTGTTGCAGACATTTTCAAAAAGGAGAAGAAATAAATGCAGAAGACCAGTCCACTGTGGTTAGCTAGTTGTTTTCCCATGCTTGTTGTGTTACCCCACATTACAAGGGTCTATGTCCTGGACATTAACATAACATCTTTTCTAGAATTTTGCTAATGAAACCATCATGGCTTTGGGTAGTTATTAGTACATGGACCCTAACTCCCTATTGGAGAGAGGAGCAGAACATACCAATTCGCATTAAAGGATCTAACAAAGGAGAAACTTTGGTTCAAATTCCAGTTCCACTACTTATTAGCCCCATTACCTTGGATAAATAGTCTCTCTGAGCCTCAATTTCCTGGTCTATAAAATGTGGCTTTATGCACAATAAATGAATTAACATATTATCCCATACTCAGCACAATGTCCGCCACATAACAGGGATAAATAAATGGTAGTACCGTTAGGTGATCTTTCTGGGCAAATAGCACATCTCTAACAATTTCACCCTTGGAGATGGAACTTGAGAAATAGAGTTTAATTTAAGTCTAGGTTCCTTCCCATAACACCTTATGGGACTGCTGGCAGGGGCAAATGAATTCAAGCAAATAAAGTAGCGTGGCAGGCACATGGCAGATGCTCGGTGTGTTTTCTGTGCACCCTGCTTCCCTAGGCTGAGGGACCAAGCACAGGCAAGGCTCTGACAGGACCACCGAGATGAGCACCACCATGCTGTGTCCAGGCCTGGCAACCAGGGGGAGTTTGAGGAGACCAGGTAGTGTGAAAAGCCATTGTGTTTGCTCTCTAGGGCTCTCCTAATCTTTCTGTCACTCTCCAGTGGTCAGGTGACAGCTCTGGTTCTTTTTTTTTTGAGACAGAATCTCACTGTGTCGCTCTTGGTAGAGTGCTGTGACCTTGCAGCTCACAGCAACCTCAAACTCTTGGACTTAAGAGATTCTCTTGCCTCAGCCTTCCAAGTAGCTGGGACTACAGGTGCCCGCCACAATGCTCAGCTATTTTTTGGTTGTAGTTGTCATCATTGTTTGGCAGGCCTGGGCCAAGCTTGAACTCTGTTGTATGTGGCTGGCACCCTAGCCGCTGAGCTATAGGCACCGAGCCTACAGCTCTGGTTCTTAACCTGTGTCCCAGGGGCGAGCCTCAGGGGGCTAAGAACCACCTAATGTTGCACAGAACACGCCAGGCGATTGTGTGCATTTTTCTGGGGCTGGAGTTCCCAGCTTCCATTAGATTAGGAGAGGTCACTGCCCCCCAAACTTCTGGTTAAATATCACTACTGTAGAGCCTTGCCCATCCTTCCCATGTGTATACTGCTTAGGTGGTTGGAGTTGAGAAGTAAAGTTATATTAGAAGTGTGATTAGAGTAGGATCTGGGCAAGAGCCGGAGGGTTCTCCTTTCAGGGAAGGGGATGAGCTTCACAGCGAATGACATCATGGACTCCAATTTGCGGCCCAGAGGCAAGCTTTCAAAACATGGGTTGCCACTAGCCATTTGCAAAATGTGGATACTAGATAAGTGATCACTGCCAGTGAAGGGAGCTAGATTTGCTTTGTCTGTGCTACGGACATTTAAATGTCTGTGAGGCCGTGCATGTGTCCTGAGCCCTGTGAGTGTGCTCCATTCTAACCTCTGGGTTTGGGCAAGGGAAACCCTGATGCTGTCCCCAGGAGCACATGGGGAAGGGTCAGACTTATTAGACAAGTTGTAGGGACATTTGTCTAAGCAGATCACCTATTATTCTTTGAAGGTATTTTCCTCTACTTGTTTTTCTAATACAGTCACATTTATGACCAAATGAGTCAGTTTTTACTTTTAAGGCTGAAACTTTTCTCATGAACATGTGTTGTATTTTTTTTTTTTTTTTTGAAGACAGAGTCTTACTCTGTCACTCAGGCTAGAGGGCCGTGGCATCAGCCTACCTTACAGCAACCTCAGACTCCTGGGTGCACGTGGTCGCCTGCCTCAACCTCTAGAGTAGCTGGGACTACAGGCACCTGTCGGGTGAATTTTCTATTTTGAGTAGAGATTAGGACCCACTCTTACTCAAACTCCTGAGCTCAAGTGATCTCCCACTTCCCAGACTCCTAGGATTACAGATGTGCCACCACACCCAGCCATGTCATTTAAAAACCTTATCCCAGCAGAACAGCAGGAGAGGTCAGCCCCTAAATCTTCCTCCTTTTGAAGGAAGATCCTTTATCATCTTCCTCTTTTGTGACTCAAAGGCAGAGAGAAGAGGGTTCACTCAAACTCTTTGAAATAGTTATGGACTGATCCAGTCCTGGGGAGAGTTGTGAAAACTTGGTGGACAGGAGTGGGAGGGTGGTCTGGAGCCTGCCTGACTCAAGCATCTCGGGATACTGGGTGGCAAGCAGAAAAAGAATTCTGGAACCCAGAAAAAGAATTCTGGAACCCATCACACCAATGTGAGGTCTAAGCACGTCCACCACGGGGCACCGCCTCCTCCCCTATTGGAGGCTGCCTGTCCTCCCCAGCTGTCCTCACCTACCCTCCTTCCTGGTCAGAACTGACCCTGTAGTTGGGAGGTAGCCAGACTCAAGGCAGCTGGGGCCAGGGTTCTCTTGTTAGCCTGTGCCCCTCACCACAGGGATTTGGTGACTCATTGAATGTGGCATCATAAATTTCTTCCTAATAGCACACTTGTCATTGAACCATTCCAACAATTTGGCACAGCAGGCGATTTGGCTCAAGGCAGCAGAGGTAACTCTCTGCTTATAAAATGTCTCCTGCAGAGTGCTGGGGGGCAGGGCAACGACCACCAACTCAGTGTCACAACATCTATTTGCAACTGGCATAATCATACTCACTTCACAGATGGGGGGTGGAATTACAGAGGGGTCATATGAAAAGGATTAGTGACTCAGTCCCTCAGCCCTGCCGGGATAGACCCTGGCACCTCACTCCCAGAGGGCAGCACGGCTGAGTGCTGGAAGTGGGGGCCTTGGCCGTAGACAGCTAGGGTTTGGACTTGGTTCTGCCACCCAACCTGGGTGACCTCTCCTTTTCTTTTCTTTTCTTTTCCTTGCCTTTCCTTTCCTTCTCTTTCTCTCTTCTCTTCTCTCTTTTCTTTCCTTCTTTCCTTTCTCTTTCTTTCCCAGCGTTTCACTCTGTTGTCCCAGGTAGAGTGCAGTGGTGCTATAGCTCACAGCAACCTCAAACTCCCACCTGGGCTTCAGCAATCATCCTGCCTCAGCCTCCCAAGGAGCTGGGACTACAGACACAGCCTGGCCACAATGCCTGGCTAATTTTGTCATTTTTAGTAGAAATGAGGTCTTTCTCGCTTTTGCTCAGGCTGGTTTTAAACTCCTGGGCTCAAGCAATCCTGCCTTGGCCTCCCAGGGTGCTAGGACTCCAGGCTTGAGCCACTGTGCCTGGTCAGGTTCCTTAATCTCTCTAGGGTCTCCTTTCCTCACTGGGAAGCGGGGATAATACTTAACTCACGGTGTTTCTGTAACAATTCAGTGAGCCACAGTAGGTGACGAGTTTTAGCACAGCGCTAGCAGCCTGTGAGTGCTCCCAAGTGCGGCAGTTAGCATACCCACTCCAGCCCAATGCCTTTTCCTCTCCTGTGGCTATCCACCTACAGTATATTATTTAATACTCTCATTGTCATTTGTGGGAGGTACTATTATCCCTAGTTGAGGCTGAGTGAGGCTGAGTGTCTTGGCCAGGGCCACCACTAGGGCCATGATGAACCAGACTCTAAATTCACTTGCCAACATAGCAGCTCCAGGGGAAGCCCATGATCATGGACCAGCTGCCACAAGGGAAGTTCCGATGTGGCCACGTATTTTGGTCGCTGCATTCTTCCTAAGCAGTTCACTCCCTGGACTCTGGACAGTTGCCAAGGAGGTGTGAAGGCAGAAAGACTTCCTATGGCGGACGCAGGCAAGGCAGGCAGAGCGGTTGTCTGCTGTGCTCTTGCTCTGGGCCGGGCACTTGCTAACACCGTGCGTCTCAGTGACTCCACATGACACTGCTGGGAATGTGGCCTCGTGCATTGCCTGTTTCACAAAGGAGGCCGAGACCCAGAGAGCTTGGGCCACTTGCCCTTCCTGCACCTGCGTGTGTAAGTGAGCTGTGACTCTCTCCACCCACTCCGCCATCACTATGGGACACAACTGGAGCAGTTGGTTTGGAAACCACACTGAGACTAAATGACCTCAACCCGCCCCCATGGGTGAACTGGCAGACCCTCTCTACTTCAGCAGTCCCCCAGCCTCCCACTAAGCGTCCTTGAACATCCTTGAGTATTGGTGGAGGGTGTCAGCAAGGAGCATTTCATGCTTCTTCCATCTATCCTGGGGACACAGAGGTGGCAGCAGGTTAGGCAGGGTCTTCCCAAGATCCCCCCCTGCAGAGCTAACTGAGTGCCTACCACAGAGCTGGGACCTCATTGAAAAACAAGGTGGGTCCTGGAGCCAGCTGGGTTCTCGCTAACCTTTCCCCCACTCCAGCCATGAGATCTACCTCATTTTCCTCTGGGTCCCCACCACCCAGAACAGTGCTAGGCCCTGCAGAGACACCTGTGGGCTGACTGATGACCAACGGGCGGACAGGCCGACAGACTGAAATTAACGGCCCGGTGAGCTAAGATGGCAGGAGTGTGCGGGGCTCCTGGGCAGAGGAGCTCCCCGCCGGCTCCCACTGAGCGAGGCTGGAGGGCAGGTTCCAGAAGGCACAGGTTCCGAGCGGATAAGGGCTCTGGCAGCCAGAGAGGCCAACATGCTTGCCGGGGTGCTGAAAGTCGGGCGGTGGGAGGCTGCTCGATGGCATCCTGGCCTGTGTCATAGGATTTCAGGGTTGCTAAAGGGCTGTGCCCCAATATTGCCTTCTGTGCTGTCACAGTCCCACAAATGCACCATGAGAAGGATGTGGATTCGGAGCTACAGAATCTAGGGTGGAACCATCCCCAGCTCCGTATACACATCTTCCCTCCAGGTGGCTGTCCTCAGGACTGTCCCTCCATCCGTGGGTTCTGTCCTCAGGGCTTCACCATCCATAAAATGGAGATGATGTCTGCCTCGGGGACTGTGGTGGGTGGCAGACTAGAACCCGAGTGGGCCCTGCACGCCCGCGCACCTGCCCCATCACATGGGAAGCTCCGCCTCTGCCAAGACTCAGTTTCCCTCGGGAGTGTGGACCTTCATGCTCCACTCGGCACTGAGCCTCTCCGCACCTCCCCTGGGTTTCAGCACCTCCTCTCAGCCCACCCTCCCCTGTGGAGCAGTCCCTGACACAGAAAAGGAAAGAATTAGCACAATCACCAGGTACATTCGCTCCACCCACTTCTCTGTGCGAATAATTAGCCTGTGCCCAGGGACAGCCTGGGCTCCTCTAAACTGCCACCAGGTCAGGCGGAGAGGCCTGGGGAGTGCAATTGTCAAGCTAATGACGTGGAAGCAACGCTCTGGGGGAAACAGGCTCTGGGTCCTGCTGCTCCCACACAGTTGCACTCCACACGAAAGCAGCTCTAGAAAATGTGGAGAAGGCTGGGGAAGGGGTGCGAATGACAAGATGATTACAGGGTTGGAAAATGGGATGGATGTGAGATTAAAGGTTAAAGCAGCTACAAGTATTTACCTTGAACGGGAACGTCTTCAGGGCCAGGCACCTTAACCCTCTCTCCCTGTGCTGCGAAGGAAGATGGTCAGGGCTCTTTCCCTCCAGGAAACCTACACTCTCTTGTCCTCACTCCTTTTATCTTCATTTCACCCATCTTCCTGTTCTATTTGCTTTTCAGTTCATTTGGATCTTTATGGAGCACCCGCTCTATGCCAGACACATTGCCAGATGCATGGTGAAAAGATAGGATCTCTGCCTTGCAGGTCAAGTGGGAGAAATGGGTTCAAAACTGCTTACACTGTAGGTCTCTAGGGCCATAGGTCCTATGTAACACACCAGAGGCAGGGAAGGGCTGAGGCTCCAGGTGCCACGGAGACTCAGGAGCAGAGCGGGCTGCTCAGCCCTGCCTGGGCTTCAAGGGAGTTTCCCCTGGGAGGTGGTGTCCAAGTGGGGTGTTGAAGAGCCAGGTGAGCACAGGTAGGAAGCACATTCCAGACAGCAGAAGCAACCTATGCAAAGGCCAGGGACATAAAATAAAGAGTGTCTGTAGGCAACCACAAACAGTGGGCTTTACTGGAGCAAAAAGTAGAGACCTGTGTATTAACGTGTGTGGCCAGGGCACCAGGCAGAGCCCAGATCCCAAGACTCTGTGCCCTGTGGCCTTGTTCAGTAAGCCAGCCCTTCCCAGAGTGCTCCCACAGGTTACAAGCATTGTTAACAGAGGTTTCTCCAGAAATAAGAGGTGCTTTTTGGCAAAATAAGTTAAGTGACATTGAGTTAAACCAGTGACTTTTAACAGAGGGCAATTTAGCCTATTGGATACTTGGCAACCTTTGGCAATATTCTGATTTTCCTAATTTGGGGATAGAGCATTACTGGAATCTACTGGAAAGAGACCAGGGATGCTGCTCCTTAACCAGCAATGCACAGGACAGAAATCCACAAAAACCTCTTCCCCCTCCTCAGGCTCCTGCAGCCTCTGCACTGGCCCTGCCAGATCGTTTGTCCCTGTACTGTCACAGCCTGCTTACCAGTTGGTCTCCCCACTGGACTGTACAGGTGTGAATGGCTGGATTCAGGCAGCCAGTGCCTGGGGAAGGAGAAAAAACTATGGGAGAGGACATTCTGGCAGAGTGGGTGGAGGGATTGTGTGGGTGGGATCTGGCCCCTGGAGGCACACTCGCCATTAGCATCAGTCGGGGATTCTAGGGGCTCTTTGCATCCTACCAGCTCCCACCAGCTCTGCTTTGGGTGCAAGAATTAGACTCAGCTCTGAGGAACTGGCCAGGTCAGAATCCGAGACCCACTTGGTCCTGGGAAGAGTGTCCACCATGTCTAGTTTCTTCTCTCTTATGTTGTTTGTATTCACAGCATCTTACTTTTTTTGTTTTTTTGAGACAAATTCTCACTCTGTCACCAGGCTAGCATGCAGTGGCACTATTATAGGTCACTGCAACCTCACACTCCTGGGCTCAAGTGATTCCTCCTGCCTCAGCCTCCGGAGCAGTGGGCCTTACGGGTGTGTGCTAGCACACCCAGCTAATTTTTCTATTTTTTGTAGCTGTGGGGTCTTGCTTTATTGTTCAGGCTGGTCTCAAACTCCTAACCTTAAGTAATCCTCCCTCCTCAACTTCTCAAAGTGCTAGGATTACAGGTATTAGCCACCATGCCTGGCCTTCATCACACATGTACTTTTTCATTTATTTTCCTGTCTCTTCCCTTTACTCTCCTCACCCCAGGATGTCAGTCTCATGAATACAGGCCATTTATTTTTTTATTTTTATTTATTTATTTATTTTTTGAGACAGAGCCTCAAGCTGTCACCCTGGATAGAGTGCCGTGGCATCACAGCTCATAGCAACCTCCAATTCCTGGGCTCAAGCGAGTCTCCTGCCTCCGCCTCCCAAGTAGCTGGGACTACAGGCACCTGCCACAACGCCCGACCATTTTTTGGTTGCAGCCATCGTTGTTTGGCGGGCCCAGGCTGGATTTGAACC
>CAUYON010169740.1:0-12373 GCA_963573935.1 Arctocebus calabarensis
ATATAGTGATCAAGAAAATGCCATGAAGGCTATCTGTAACAGTACGATCAAAACATTTCTGAATGTATATGAATCGTGCCCTATGATTGCACCAATGTACAGAATTATGATTCAATAAAATTATAAAAAAATAAAAAAAAAGAATATCTTCCCCCATTTCATGAACAGTTGTTGACAACTACTCTGACAGAAATTGTGTAAGGTGCTGGGGATACAGAGATAAGCGAGACACAGTTTCTTCCCTTAAGAAGTTTACAGAGTAGAAGGAAGACAGACAAATAAATACATTAGAATGTAATAAATGCTATCAGAGGGATTATAAATTAAGTGCTATGGGAACTTGGAAAAGGAAGTAATTCTATCTTGTAATAAAGAAGGGAGAGAGGGAGAAAGCTGTACACATGGGAGGTTTTACAGAAGAGGTAGATTTTGCCTTATAGAACAGAGTACATATTTGTTGGTGGGGGAGAATGGCAGGAAAGACAGGTTGGGGCCAAATTATATAACTCTTAAATACTTTTTTTTAAAATTAAGAATTTTTAAATTCATCATATATGAACAACAAAAGTCCATCAAAAATTGTTGGCATTGCTTTTTGATGCTGGGAAATCACATGAATTCATTTTACAAAGATCACTCTAGCTATAGTGTAAAAGATTGAAGGACAGTTTGGTAGTACATATTTTAAAACAAGTAGAGTCCTTAACCAAATAATAATACTTCTAATAATCTACCTCGTATTGCCTGAGCTCAAAAGTTCAAGACCAGACTGAGCCAGACTGAGACCCATCTCTAAAAATAGTACGGCACTGTGGTGGGTGCCTGTAGTCCCAGCTAAGTGGGAGGCTGACGCAAGAGAATCACTTAAGCCCAAGAGTTTGAGGTTGCTGTGAGCTGTGACACCCTTGCACTCTACTGAGGAAGACAAAGTGAAACTCCGTCTCAAAAAAAAAAAAAAATCTACCTCTTAGAAATTTTCAGACAAATGCTCCTGTAAGGGTATATGCACTAGAATGTTACTGCAAAATTATTTGCACAAAATTAAGTTATTTAACAGAGCAATCAAGCTAGGTACAGTGGCTCACCATCTGTAATTCTAACACTTTGAGAGGCTGAGGCAAGAGGATCACTTGAGGCCAGGAGTTCAAGACCAACCTGAGTAAGATGAGAGATCCTGCCTATACAAAAAATGGAAAAAATAGCTGGGCATGGTAATGCCCACCTGTAGTGCCATCTGCTCAGGAAGCTGAGGAAGGAAGATTGCTTGAACCCAGGAGTCTGAGGTTGCAGTGAGCTATGACACCACTGAACTTTAGCTTAAGCTGGGATGGCAAAGTGAAACCCTTTCTCAAAAAAAAAAAAAAGAGAGAGAGAGAGAAATCATTACACAAAATATATATCCATATAATAGAATGCTCTTCTGCTACAAAAAAATGGTACATCTGGACCATTCTGACATGAAAATATGTTCATGAGTGAAAAACTGGTTGTGGGACAATACAAGAAAAAAGTCTAGATTCAAAATCCATTATCATTGGTTTCTGTTGGAGAGTAGAATTAGGAGAGGTAACTTTCACTTTTTATTTTGCATGAATCCAATATGTTTTTGCACATATCTTCCTTTTGTATCTCAGAAAACAATATGCAGGAAACAGAGAGGCTATTATAATAGTCCAGGCAAAAGACAACCTA
Organism: Arctocebus calabarensis; assembly: GCA_963573935.1. Lineage (NCBI taxonomy): Eukaryota > Metazoa > Chordata > Mammalia > Primates > Lorisidae > Arctocebus > Arctocebus calabarensis. The sequence continues at coordinate 1,693 of CAUYON010169740.1, forward strand.
GATTTACTAACTGTGCTTATAGACAATTAGACAAGTCATTTTATTTCTTTTACCTTCTGGTTTCTCACCTACAAATGACCTACCTCAAAGGTTGTTAAGAAAATTAAGTAATGTGTGTTAAAAGGCCAATCACAATGTTTGGAACACATATTTGGAACACAAATACTTGCTGAATCTTCTAAAATGATAAAGGCCTGTGCCAGGCAGCAAGAATAAACAGAAAATAGGTTTGAGAAGTAGAATGGATAGAATGAAATGACTGAGTGGAAAGATAAGGGAGATGAAGGCAAAGATGCCTAGCTCACATGTGTAGGTTAGACAACTGACTGGCTAGTGATAGCCCTCATAGCTGTTAAGAGATATAAGAAAAGAAACAGGCTTAATGGAAGGCAAAAAGTTTCATTCTAACCATATTAAGTTTGTATTACATACTGGATTACCCAGGTAATTAAGCCTAGGAAGTAGTTGAGAACATAGGGCTAGACCTTAGGAAGAAAAACGGGATCTGAAAATAAAGAATTGGTGACCATAGGAGTCAAAGAGCCACAGGTAGATAAAGAATAAAAAAGGAAATAAGGATCATATTTACCTTCTCTGCTTTGCCCTGAAGCTAGACAAGCCCCTTTTACTTTACTTTTATATTTATTTATTAATTACCTATAAGATAGAAAGTATAACACAGAAAAGCTATACAGCTTCCGAAATTTTCTGTTTTCTCAACTTGTCTATTTCCTGATCCTGATTGAACTACAACATGCTAAGCTTCTTTCACAGGCCCCTTCTTAGACTTCCTTAAGGAAGACTTCTTAATTCTTACCCCGAGGAGAATGTATATTCTCCATAAAACAAGGACATTTGCAATATTTTCCTATGCACCTAGACCAGCATCTAACATAATATCTGGTACATAGTGTTGTATATGTTGCCAATATTATTGACAACCATCACTGTCATGGTCACTCCAGCAGTTCCATTTATTGAGAATTTACCATATGCCACACAAGATAAAAAAGCATTATAAAGAATAGAAAAGATCACTTAACAGAGATAATAAACCTGTGTGTGACAATAAAACATCAGGCCGGGCACAGTGGCTCATGCCTGTAATCCTAGCACTCTGGGAGGCCAAGATGGGAGGATCCCTTGAGCTCTGGAATTCAATACCAGCCTGAGTAAGAGTGATGCCCTGTCTCTACTAAAAGAACAAAAAAAAAAAATAGAAAAATTAACTGGGCATTGTGACAGGCACCTGTAGTCCCAGCTACTTGGGAGGCTAAGGCAAGAAGATTGCTTGAACCCAGGAGTTTGAGGTTGCTATGAGGCAGGCTGACACTATGGCACTTTTGCCTGGGCAACAAATTGAGACTTGGTCTCAAAAAAAAAAAAAAAACTCCAAATATATAAAGGAACAAGAGAGAAAAATTGAAAATTAATCACCAAAATCATGAATAATTCTATATCCAACTGGAGAATCACATTCTTCTTTTTTTATTAAATCATAGCTGTGTACATTAGTGCAATCATAGGGTATAATGTGTTGGCTTCATATACAATCTGAAATATTTTCATCCAACTGAACGATATAACCTTCATGGGATTTTCTTGGTTATTGTATAAAACATTTGTATTCTGCATTTAGTAAGTTTCACCTGTACCCTTCTAAGATGTACCATAAGTGTGATTCCACCATTTACCCTCTCTCTACCCATCCTCCCCCCTCCCCTCCCCTCCCTTGCCCTTTTCCCCATATTCTTGTGCTATAATTGGGTTATAGCCTTCATGTGAAAGCTATAAATTAGCTTCATAGTAGGGCTGAGTATATTGGATACTTTTTCTTCCATTCTTGAGATATTTTGCTAAGAAGCTCTTCATTATGGAATGTTTACCTCCCTGCAAACTGACCATGTACTAGGCTTATTGCAATTCTAAGTGAATTAAAAATAAATCATTCTTATATAGAGCATAGTCTCTGACTTCAAAAAAGTTAAACAACAAGTAAATTTAAAATAAGAATTTTTGGTATTAACCTGGATTGAGTTGGAACACATTCTTCTTAGTAAAGCATCACAAGAATGGAGAAGTAAGAATCCAATGTACTCAATTCTAATATGAAGGCAGTAGAAGATCTAACACAAGGTGTAGGGTAGGGAAATGAGGTATGGGGAGAAGAGAAGAGAAAGGGGTCATGGAGTATGGCACACATGGTATACCTCTTGGGGGCAGAACACAATTATAAGAGGGACTTTACCGAACAAACGCAATCAGTGTAACCTAATTCTTTGTACGCTCAATGAATCCCAAACGATAAAAAAGAAGTTTTGATCCTAATACTGTTTCAAAATTTAAAGATAACTTCTAATAAACCATAGGTCAAAGAAGAAATCATAATGGAACTTAAAACTATCCTTATCATCTTAGAGGAAAAAAAAACTTGCCTCCTGCCTCACCACTAACCCCCATACCATGACATAGAATGTTCTCTAGAAATTCAAAAAGGAAACTATGGAATAAAGTTTCTTATGCAATGAAATTAAGTATTGTATTTTTATGTTAAATGGTACATCACAGTTGGAAAACTAGGACTCAGGAAAATAATTGAGGCACAAATACAGTTACAATAAGAAAACTAGATATATGTGAAATTAGTAAAGCTTTACAACCATTTAGATGCTTTCAATTTATGAATACTAGAGTTTAGTAGAGAAACTAAAGCCCAAGAAAACTTGTTAAGACACTTCATTTACATTCAATTGCAGGTGGATAGACAAAAGGGCAAGGATTATCTACTGAGCAGACAACAGCTCAGATAACATGAGTGTCAGAACCTGAGCTCTGATGGACAATTTGTTCCCTGTTAGTCCTGAGGTGTTAGGATTCAGATGCAGTATCTTAATATAGCATCTTTGTGGGACCCATTCCCAGAAAAAGATATTTTTTAAAAGGTCGTTTGTTTAGTTTGCAATTATATATATTTATTACCAAAAACTTAGGATAAATTTTAATACAAATACTTACAAAAAAAAGCAAGGGGGAAACTAAAAACTTTCTATCATCAATATAGAAAGTTAGCATACCTCTGTCAATTACTGATAGTATAACAGATGAAAAATGAGTAAATATATAGACAAGATAAACAACATAATAAGTTTTATTTAGCCTTGGTGCCCATAGCACAGTAGTTATAGCACCAGCCACATACACCGCAGTTGGCGGGTTCAAAACTGGCCCGGCCAGCTAAACAATGACAACTGAAACAAAAAATAGCCATCATTGTGGCAGGCACCTATAATCCCAGCTACTTGGGAGGCTGAGGCAAGAGAATCGCTTGAGCCCAAGAGTCTGAGGTTGCTGTGAGCTGGGATGCCACAGCACTCTACCGAGGGCAATATAGTAAAATTCTGTCTTTAAAAAAAAAAAAAGCATATGTAGAGTTCCATGCCTAATTGGATATAATCCAATCTATATCCTAATCCTATAGATTAATAAATAACAATGAATGAACATTAACCTTAACACAGCTGGGTTTCAAGAAGAGGAGAAGAGAGATATCTCAAATTATTCCAAATTCTGAAGACCAGTTTCAAAAATGAAAAATTGGGGCAAACCCACAAGAAGCATGGAATAATGAAAATAGTGGTGTAAGACAGACTTGAGTTCAAATCCTAGCTGTGCTACTTATTAGCTGTCATGACCTTAGGCCAGAGCCTACAATCTAGAAAAAAAAAAAAAGATTACCAAAAATACATAATTCCTTGTAAGAACACTACTTAGATTAAAAATGATTGCTGGTATACCCCAAATGAAAACTGATGTGAATCAGGAGAACACCAAGTAATATCCCTGCACTGGCAGCAAATATAACAGATTTTGTTGTGTTATTAATATATTTGTTGAGCACACCGGACCCTTCTTTTTCCCAAATATGCAGGCCACATACAAATCTAAAAGTAGTAATATACTTTACTTGTACTTAAACTAGAAACTTCTACCAGATGCGACCTCCTTGAGGGTATTAGGTACTCTATCTGAACCTTATACCCCCAGGAGCTTGGCAGTATCTACCACACAGTATGAGTTCAATAAGTGTCTAGCAAATATCATCACTCAGAAATCTATTTATTTACAAAAGCAATCTATGTAACCAAAAACATTTATACTCCCATAATATTTTGAAATTTAAAAAAAAAATCTGTTTGTATGTTTAAACTTAACTCCACAGAAACTGAAGAGTAATAATCAAGCTGAGAGAAAAAATGTTTTTGTTTTCTTGAGGCAGTCTGTGAGTTGTGGCTAAAAGCTTGGAGTCTGGAGCCAGACTGCCCAAATTTGAATTTCAACTTCACCATTTACTGTGTGACCTTGGGTAAGTTACCAAACCTCTAAGCACATCAATTTCTTCATTTGTAAAATGAATATAATAACTGTACCTACCCTTTTACTCATATTTTGTAAATATTACAAGTATTTTATAAAGATTACATGAGTTTTTAAAATATGTAACATGCTTAAACTAGTGAAAACACAGAGAATGCTCTCTAAAGGCTAGCTATTCTTATTTTTTCCAGTTTGTATATGTTCATTTGTGCTTTCTGACTTAACTGGGCCTTAGAAAATGACATTAATTTTCTTTTAAAAGAAAAGTTGAATTATGAGTTAACTGTCTAGACAGCATTTAAGCATCAGGCCTTTTTTTTTAAAGAGGAACTACGCTAACAACCTTGTAGAAGACAGAAATTTTATTTCCAAATATTAATTAAAGGGGTAGAGTGTTTTAGTTATGTGGATATCTTGCACAATGCTTAAGTCAGGGCTCTTGGTGTGCTCATCACCAGAATAGCATTTCATTGCACCCAATAGATACTCCTCACCTTCCTCCCAACTTCCTCCTTTCTTGGTTTTCCATGTCCTCGTTTTGTGCCCACATGCACACAGAATTGAGCATCCACTTATTAGGGAGAACACATAGTGTTCTTTCTACTTCTGAGATACTTCACTTAGAATAATGATCTACACTTCCATCCAAGATGCTGCAAATGACATTATTTCATTCCTTTTTTTATGTCTGAGTAGTATGGCATATATATAACACATTGTCTTTATCTACTCATGAATTGATGGGCACTTGGGTGATTCCACATCTGTGGAATTGTGAAGGGGTATACATTTTTAGTGCAGGTGTCTATTTTATAAAATGACTTCATTTCTTTTGGGTAGATATCAGGTGTTAGGACTACATTTATTTCTTTAAGAAATCTCCATGCTGTTTTCACAGAGGTTGTACAAATTTGCATTCCCACCAACAGTGGAAAGGTATTCCGTTCTCTTGCATCCATATGAGAATGTATTGTTTTCTGACTTTTTAATAATGTCCATTCCGATAGAGCTAAAGTGGTACCTCATTGTAGTTATTTTTCATTCAGATTAATGCGAGGGTACAAATGATTAGATTACATTATTCCCATTTCTAAGATAAAGTTCAAGTTGTAGTTGAGGCAGTTGAGACCTTCATCCTGGGGGTGTGCTGTACATCCTCACAACGTGCTCATTATAATTTTAAATTGCATTTCCCTGATGATTAGTGATGTTCAGTATTTTTTCATATATTTATTGGCCATATAACTACCTTCTTTCAAAAACTTTTTTCATGGGCGGCGCCTGAGGCTTAGTGAGTAGGGCGCCAGCCCCATGTAGCAAGGGTGGCAGGTGCAAGCCCAGCCCTGGCCAAACTGCAACAACAACAACAAAAATAAAATAGCCAGGCATTGTGGCGGGCGCCTGTAGTCCCTGCTGCTTGGGAGGCTGAGGCAAGAGAATTGCCTAAGCTCAGGAGTTGGAGGTTGCTGTGAGCTGGAATGCCACAGCACTCTACCAAGAGCGACAAAGTAAGACTCTGTCTCAAAAAAAAAAAAAATTATTCGTATGTATTTTGTCCACTTTTTAATGGGGTTGTCTTTTTCTTGCTGATTTGAGTTTTTGTGCATTATGGATATTATTCCCTTGTCAGATGTATAGTTCACAAATATTTTCTCCCACTCTATAGGCTGTCTATTCACCCTACTGATTATTTCTTTTGCTGTGCAGAAATCTTTTAATTTCAGTAAGCCCCATTTATTTATTTTAGTTGTTGCTAAATTCACCTTTGAGTTCTTAGTCTTAAATTCCTTGCTGAGGTCAATGTCTAGAAAAGTTTTTCCTATACTTTCTTCTAGACTTTTTATGGTTTCATTCAAATATTTTATCTGTCTTTAATTTTTGCATATGCAATAGATAGGGGGACTGTTTCATTCTTTTGCATGAATTTTTCTCAGCACTATTTTTGAATACGACTTCTTTTCTCCAATGTATGTTTCTGTCTCAGCACTATTTCAGCACTATTTTTGAATATGACTTCTTTTCTCCAATGTATGTGGCTGTCTGCTTTATCAAAGATCAACTGGTTATACATAGAAGGTCTTATTTATGGGTTCTCTATTCTGTTCCACTGATCTATATGTTTACCTTTATACCAGTACCATGCTGTTCTGGTTGCTACAGTCTTGTAGTATAATTTGAAATCAGGTGATGTGACTCCTCTAGATTTGTTCTTTTTGCTCAATATTGCTTTAGCTATTCAGGCTGTTCTTTGGTTCCAAATGAAGTTGAGGATAATTTTTCCTAGATATATTGAATATGATGTTGGTATTTTGATGGAACTTGGTTTGAATCTGCAAATCACTTTGAGCAATATGGACATAGTGGCAATGGATATCTAGACAGTGATCCCAGGTGTCACAGCTGTGGATGTTTGCTCCATCCAGATCTAGATGTAATGGCAGTACTGAGCGAGGGGCGATTGGTGGTATCAGGTCTGGACCACTGGTGTGGCATCATGCAGTATTGTGGGGGCTTGGCTCACTAGCTGGCACGTAGGGCCAGGGAGCTTGTTCTATTGGTCAGCTCTTAGGGCCACAGGGGCATGGCTTGCTACCTGGTACATAAAATCAAGGGGTATGGCCCTCCGCGTGGCATACAGATCTACTAGTCTGCCGTGTGACCCACAGGCCAGGGGTAATGTGTTGCCAGCTGGCACACAAAGCCAAGAAATGTGGCCTGCAATAGGGTTTTCAGGAATGCAGGGGTGTGCCTCACCCTTTGGAGCACTAAGGTTGGGCACATGGCCTGTTGCATGGGGCTTGGATCTGCAGGAGTATGGATCTCCACGTGGCATGTGAGGCCAGGTGCTTGTTTCTCTGGTGGGGGTACAGGATCATAGGAGTGTGGCCTGTTGTTTGGCATGCAGGCCCATAGGGTCATGGACCTCCACCAGCATCCAGGTCTGAACAGGTATGGGCCTTGGTGCTGGAGTACATAGGACCAGGGGGCTTATTCCATCGGTGGGTGTATAGGTCATGGGGGTTGGGCTGCCAAATGTCTGGGACTCTCCCCTCACGCATTTTCCGCTGAGGCTGCTACTGTGGGACCTCTTGAGTTCCATTCAAGTTCCCTGGTTGTGCCCTGGCTCCCAGTCAGGGGTGTATGAGAGTGTCTGCTCTCCCAGTTCCCTCCCCAGCTCAGCAAGGGGTTATATTAGGGCAGCTGCAGTGAGCTGATCCCTGTGTAAATCAGGAGCTCTGGATCTGAGAGCTCAGACTGGAATCTGCTCTGGGCAACCTTGGGAACACAAACCAGCTGAGCCTGCTCTCCAATGCAACTTTACTGTGCAGTCTCTAACCAGTTCCCTGATCAGCACAGAGGTACTCAGTATGGAAGGAGGGGGCTCACAGCTAAGTCACAGTGTCTGTACACAGTGAGTATGTGTCCTGGTGTGCTCTCCTTTATCACTTCCCCACAGTTAAGGGTCTCCCCCATGTACTTTCTAATCTTGAGGAGTGGCTCTTCCTATCCCTGAATCCTTTATTATGAGTGTCTCCTATCAGATCTCTGATGATTTATGATGTTCTATGAGGGTCCATTTGTAGCTGAGGATCTACTTGCAGTTTTCATTCCTCTCCTAAAGAGAGGGGTGGGCAGATAGCTTCTAGCCTGCCATCTTAGTTGACAGTCCAAAAACAAAAGATTTTCTAAAAACGTGGCCCCTATTCAAGGGCAAAAAGGTTGAACTGATATTAAATTTTTCCTCTAAAATTAAAAGTAGTAATATGATAGTTTTGCATATAAATTCTAAGAGATTATCATGTCCTACCAAAGTGATATGATAAAATTATTTTGTCCTTTGGGCTAAGGAAAATAGAGAATTTTGATGAAATTTATACCTCACTAAACATTAAAAGTGAACCACAGTCTATCAAAGGATATTATTTTAACTAAGAGACCCTAAATTAAAAGGCTTTTGTTAGTAAATGATACTGATCCATACAGAAACTGATTAGTTATTTGAGATTGACATGACAGATTCTGTATACTTTTGAATATATGTATTGAAAAGTGATTTGGATATGTCAAACAAGGAACATGATGGTGTCTACACTTTTGAAAGATAAGAATTGAAATTGGACTACAAATTACAATTGGTCATAACTGGGAATTATAAAATGTTAGTGGACTTCTACTTCTGGTCAAGAGGAAATAAGGAAGAATAGATTTTCATCCTACCCAAAACAGTAACAATAACAAACAAATACATGAAGCAATAGTTTTCAAAACACTGAATATCAGGCAATGAAGGACTATGATATCTGAAAGATAGAAAACAAGTTTTCATTTTTCCAGCTTACCGTTTTGAGAAAGTTTCTAGGCCATAGTACCAAAAGGACAAACCTAAGTAGAGACTGGTGAACTCCTTGAGTTGAGAGTTAGTTGGAACTCAGAGTCTGGGAAAACCCATGTGGCTGGAGCTCACAGGAGAGAGCTACGCAGAAAAAGAAAGATCTTCAGAGACCTGGAGAAGGTCTTTCTCAAGTATTCAGCAAAAGACTGATCAGACCATGGTATGCCTATGAGGAAACTGATCTAGGCCTAGGAAAGAACTACCTGAAAGGATTCAAAAGGATATGTGCTTATCACTAACACAGGGCCAGGAATGATGCCTATTTCCACCAGCCAAACTGGAAAACTTCATGATTCACAGGGCACTGGCTAGAGTACTCAGAAGGGTCTTGCCTCCCATAGAGGGAAGTAATTAGCCCTAGACTGTGCACTGCTCTGGTCCTGCCTAACAAATCTAAACAGCAAAGCCTGAAAGGATCAATCTGTAACCAAGTAATTTAAGTGCATCGCAAAACAGAGTTGCAAGAATATTTACAGAAATACAAAAATATGCAGTACTCAACAAGGTAAATTCCACAATATCTGTTACCTAATCAAAAGTTAACAGGCATGAAAAAAGATAAGAAAATGTGATCCATAAAAAGGAGGAAAATATGACCAAGAACATACACAAATGTTAGAATGAGCAAAATCATTAAAACGGTTATTACAACTGCATTCCATGTGTTCAAAACGTTAAATAGAGGACAGGCACAGTAGCTCACACCTGTAATTCTGGGACTCTGGGAGTCCTAGGTGGTAAAATTGCCCGAGTTTAGGAGTTTAATACCAGCCTGAGCAAGAATGAGACCCTCATATCTACTAAAATTAGGAAAAAATTAGCCAAGCATCATGGTGGGCACCTATAGTCCCAACTAGTCAGGGGGCTAAGGCAGGAGGATCACTTGATCCCAGGAGTTAGAGGCCACTGTGAGCTAGGCTGATGCCACAGCACTCTAGCTTGGGCAACAGAGTGAGACTCTGTCTCAAAAAGAAAAATAAAAGTTAAATAGAGACATAGAAGACATAAAAAGATTAAAATCAATGTAAGAGATAAAAATTATAATGAAAATATGCTGGGGTGGCACCTGTGGCTCAAAGGAGTAGGGCACTGGCCCCATATACTGGAGGTGGCGGGTTCAAACTCAGCCCTGGCCAAAAACTGCAAAAAAAAAAAAAAATACACTGGATGGGATTAACAGAAAATTAGACATTACAGTTGAAATGATTAATGAACTAGAAGACATAGTAGTAGAAATTATCTGAATAAACACAGACAGAAAAAAATTGAAACAGAACAGAATGAATGAGCCACAGGACAACTTCACACTAACTTATATACATGTAATTGAAGTCACCAAAGTAAGTAGGGGCAATGAAAAAATATTGAAATAATGGCTTAAATTTGATGAACACTCTAAACTCACAGGTCTAAGAAGCTCAATGAACTTCAAGAAAAAGAAACATAAAAATACACCATATATTACACCATAGTCACATTGCTTAAAACCAGAGTTAATGAGAAAATCTTAAATGTAGCTAGATGCAATGGCTTACACCTATAATTCCAGCACTTTAGGAGGCCAAGGCTAGAGGACTGCTTGAGGTCAAGAGTTTGAGACCAGCCTGGGCAACATAGCAAGACTCTTTCACTTCAAAAAAAATTTTTTAAGTTATCCAGGTGTGGAGGAACATGCCTATAGTTCTAGCTACTCAGGAAGATGAAATAGGAGAAGCTATTATGACACCACTGTACCCCAGCCTGGGTGACAGAGCAAGACTTTGTCCTTAGGGAGGGAAGGGGAGGGGGGAGTATGGGTGGAGGGAGGGCAATTGGTGGGATCACACCTACGGTGCATCTTAGCAGGGTACTGGGGAAACTTATTAAATGTAGAGTATCAATGTCTTTATATAGTGATCAAGAAAATGCCATGAA
>CAUYON010169744.1:0-18280 GCA_963573935.1 Arctocebus calabarensis
GCTTGAGCCCATGAATTGGAGGTTGCTGTGAGCTGTGATGCCATGGCACTCTATCCAGGGTGACAGCTTGAAGCTCTGTCTCAAAAAAAAAAAAAAAAAAACTTATGAAATGTTTTATATCTATTATTTCATTGATTCTTACAACTCAATGAGGTCAAGATTGTTACTTACATTTTCAGCAGTTGAACGACTTGCTAAAGGCCTTACCAGAAGTACATTGTGCCTGAAATCCCTTGTTTTTAGTATAGACCCAGGGAGCATTCCATGACTTCTATTTCAGGCTCCAGAAAGATCAGAAAAATTAAAGTGTGTGTAATTAAGTTCTAAGTGATTGAGGCAAATAACATTACAGGCAGCCAATAAATGGTGAGGGAATTACATGAGTTATGAATTGTGGAATTCCTTCTGCTTTCCTTCCTTGGCTATAAGGGAAACCACCTACTGGTGATAGCAACTCCCTGATGTGCCCACACTCTGCTTTTCCAAACCACAAAAGAACTCTAGAACATGGATTTTTTTTAATATTATATTCACTTCTTAGCCTTTCCCCCATAAGTTAACACGGCATCCTAATTCTAAAGTTTGTGATCTTAATAACAGTGAGACAGTCAAGGCAAACTGTTGGTCACAAGATAATTTCAGTGATACATTTCACAAGATCATCATAAAATAGTTTCAGTAACATATTTGATAGGAAATCATGGTTGGACAGTGGGATATTTGAACTTGCAGTTTCAGAATATAGCTTTAGAAATGGATGTCTAAGTTGAAATAAAGTCTGCAGATGATTAATGTAAAGGAAATGTGGATTCAAGTTTGTAGTTTATTCATCCATAATAATGGATGGGTGATGGGGTGAAAGTCAGAGCAAAAAGTAACTGGCCTTCTCATGTGTATTTTGAAGGGATACATATTGGTTTTATTTAGCCCCCAATCATTTGGTTTGTTGAAAGTAGGAAATAACCTAAACTGTTTGATTAGGTACTGCTAGGACTTATTAGGTGAAACTGCAATTTGGTAGTTTGAAACCTTTTGAATTAACCTGTGTTCATCAGTGGCTTGTGTTTTTGAGATCAAACTATTGAGACGGTGTGTGCATGTGTAGTCATATATGTAGATGACTATATATGTCTTACGGGCTTTGTCTCTTGTTTTCTTTTTGCCTACCTTAAATTTGCTGTCAATATGATAGTGCAGTCCAGGTTTGGGGAGGTTGAAAAACACCTCTAATGATAGTTTCTCTTACAGCAGGTATTAAGGACTAAGATAAAAGGATATCTCTGTCCTTCCATTGAGGAAGATGGGGGCTGACCACAGTTGGACAAAGAGGAATGGAAACAAAATTTATACAGCTTAAACTTCAGAGGATCTTATGGTTATAGTACTGAGATAAAAACTTTGTGTGCATGTGTTTACCTGTTTTATGTATATCTACATGGTACAAAAATTAGCTTATAAATAAAAGGAACTCTCAGAAATTAAAAAATAAGTTCAAAGGCTTTCAAGTTTACGTGAACTGGATAATCTTTGGTAATTTTTAAGTGTAAATAAATTAGAAAAAATAAAACTGTAAGTAAAAATGGCAGAAAAATAGAAACAAGGTCAAAGGTGTATGAAGATATTTGGGTTTGGTCAAAAGTGTATGATATTTGGGTTTGATATCTTAATCCTAATTGCAGGTGCAGTTTTTTATATTGACTTTTCTGTGTGTGAAAATGTGTACATAAAATGTTTCCATTTCACTCTTCCCAGCTATTGGTTGCAAGAGAGCCTTTCATATGTACACTACATTGCCATAGCAAAGGCCTTTGACTAGAAATTTTTTAAAAATCCTTAGTGTATAGTATGTATCCTTGTATAGCAATTTTTTTTTGCATTTTTTTTTTCTAGAGCTGGGTTTGAACTTGCCACCTCTGACATGGAGCTGACGCCCTACTCATTTGAGCCACAGGCACTGCCCTATAGCAATTTTTGTATAGTCATTCCAAAATGCTTATTCTTAGAATTCAAAGAGAATCTCTAAACAATCTTATTCTTTGGAAATATTACATGCAATTGAATTTTCACTTAAATAGAAAAAGGTTTTGAGACCAGTTTTTAAAATAGCTTGATATTGATCCTTATGTAATAATAAATTTATCAGTGTGTGCCATTATTTGAGATGATAAGAATTGATCTTAGAGGTTTATTTAGTCTACAAATTATTTCATGTCAATAAATTTTATTTTGGGTTATGGGTATTTTAGAAAGATCAAATTGGTTAACATCTTTAAGCAGTCATTCCGACTACTAAATCTTAGTAGAATAAAATACTGTACTTGTGTTTGTTGTGGTAGGCTTTTTAAAATTTAAAAGTAATCTTAAAAACTATATTTTATGGTTTTTTTTTCTGCCTCTTTTAAACATTCTCTCATTTGTCGCAATTTTATTTATGAAACTATATTTAGGTATGAAACTATATTTAGGTATTAAGGTAGACTGTAAATGACTTTGTTAAGTACCCAATCATTTTGGGTATCTATTCACCAGCTTGTAAAGTAAACTGCTGAAATACAGTAGGCAAATGCAAATAAATAAATGCAATAAAATTGCAAGAGTTTCTATAATCTACATCTTTTGAACCTTCGCAGATGTATATCTCAGAAGTTCAACATTTGCTGTATCTTACTCTTTTTAGCTTTTCCTTCTCTTGAGAAGGCCAGATGTAATAACTCTCTCATTGAGCTGTCAGCTCCTGTAATATTTCCTGCAGAAATGTTTACGTTTAAGGTCTTCCCCTTCCTTCTTCACATGTCTGAATTTTCCCCATGTTGTTACTATAAATTGTGTATTCTTCTCAAAGGACTAGTTTTCTACTTTCTTGTTTATAATGTGATGTTCACACGAGTCTTCCTGTGACTAACAAATTCTGATACTCTTTTCATTAGGTTTTGACTGTGACGTTGTCTAAATGTGCTTTTTGTAAGAAAAAGCAATTTGCAGGTTTTTCTTTACTGATTGCTAACTGGCCCCTTACGTTTATCAAGATAATTGCTATGTTGTTCTTTTTTATGACCTGGGAAAACAGATTTTTAAAGTTGAGTTTTTTCTCTGTAGCCTTCTAATTTTCCCTATTTGTTGAGTAAATTGCTGTTACTTTGCAATAACCAGTATTTTCAGCATTTTAGCATCTTTGACACATACCACTAAAAGGCAGGGGTTATAACCTTTTTGTTTAGCATGGTGTTTGTCCATTCTGATACAACAGTCTTTAAATCCTTAGTTTAAATGGTAACAAGAGCTTATGTTTTGTACTGTGGAATTTTACAAGGAATCAAGAAGAATGTTGACTTCAAGTTCTGGCCCTGAAGAAACTTGCAGGGCAAAACAAATTAAAACTAGGCTCTAACTTGAGTGCTTTATAGGGAGCCCATGTAAGAAGGAAGAAACAAGTTTGGAGAAGGTTTTGATGATGCAAGAAACCCAGCATACAAGCGACGGTTTGAGAGTAAAGGATGAGTCCATCTTAAAGGATAAGCTCAACAGCACAAGATAAGTCTGAGTGATGATGATTGCTGCTGAGATGTGTGTGATTTCAGACTCACTTCATGAACATGCGGCCAACTGATTACTGGTTTTCTGGACATGGATATGCATTCCTTTCTGAAACATGTCTTCCTTCCTCCTTCTCTTTTTCCCACCCCAATTTATTCTGCCACATCATTTTATATCACTTCATTTATCCAGGACCAAAATCTGACAAATGGGAATCATCCATCAAAGTATTATCTGAGGCCAATGAGTCCTGAATTTGGGCTGTTTTATAAAAAAAAGGGTGAAGATTTTTGAGTTTGATGCCTGTAGGGTAGGCCAACAATAGATAATGTTCGGATGCATCACGGGCAGTCTCTGGGCTTGACTTCGAGACAAGAAGGGAGTCCAGCACTGCAGAGACCAGAATGTGGATCAAAAGAGTAAGACTCCCTTATTTTCTTCTATCTCTAATGATAGGTAAAATGATGTTTAAAAGAAACAGTATATATTGCTTAATGTTTGGACAGGATTGAAGTCTGCCCTAGTATGACCATGTCCAGAAGCTTTCCAGAAGAGGGGGACAAAAGAACTCCAAGGGGAAAGGGAATCAGAGATGCAACTTGTGTGTCCTGGTGCTGTTGCTCAGCTCAGTCAGCAAACAGAATAATGGCATTGATTCATGACTTAAGTCATGTACCTAATCTTAAAAGTAACGTTCTTCCTAATACCTGTCCACTCACCCCCCCGCCCCCCCGCCTTAATATGTCATTTAGACAGGATTATTTAAGTGAGAGAGCATTGTTCTGTGTTGCCTATGCAACTGAGACACGTGAGGGTTTCTGGTACAAACATCCTCAACAAATAAATACTAAACAAAATTATTTTTTAGAAAAATAAAGAAGTCTCCACTTCTCCATTTAAGAAGTGCTTGGAAAGAGTGGGTTCCAGAGACACAGAAGGAATGTTTCAGATAAAATCCCAGAAGCATGAATGCAAGACATTTTTGAAGAACTATAGTTATTTTGAAGAACATTAAGCTATGTCTTTGGCCAAAAGTACCAAGTGTCTTGGGACGAAGGTATGGGTTGTTTGGGGGGAAGCAGGTGATCACTGGGGCCTCTGACAGTATTGTCTTTTGAGTAAACTCAGCCCAGATCCTCAAATTTGGCTGCTCCTCAGATTGAATAGCTGCAGGCAGTCTGACATGCACTAACAAAGCTAATTTAATAGAAAGGCATTAAATTAGAATGCTAGTTTCTTAATTAACATTGAAAAATGGAAATACCAGAAAGAACGGAATGCTTGTGTCAACACCACAGGCACATTCTCTCCCAGTAGATGGGTTTACTTGTGGAGCCAATTTATGAACGGAACACTGGTGGGTGAGCATAGATTGGAACAAGGGAGTTGGGATTTGAATGCTTAAATCAGGGACATAGCAGGAAACAGGTGGCTCACTCAAGTGGATAACACTGGGGACAGTGCAGTACAGCATTACTACCGCCAGGTCAGAAAGGGTGAGAAACGGCATGGCGACCAGAAGTCAGAGGAGAGCTGCAGGAGAAGCTACAGTGTAGAAGCCGTCTTAAGTTCGATGCACATGGGATGCAACCAAAGGAATCGATATTCCAGACTCATTTTCATCTCTCCTTTTGATCTTCCACTGCATTGTCCATTAACTGAGCCCAGTGCAACACCAGATGGCAACAGACCCCACAAATGCATTTCATTCAGGTCAGCCTCCTAAGGACCACAGCAGAGTGGTGGCACCAACCAAGAACAAGCCACTGTGTTTCCAAGAGAGTTGTATCTGTGACAAAGAGCAAAAAGGCTCCATGAGCAGTGTCCAAATGCATAGGGCTAGTTCTTTCTTATTTCGAACTCTTCTTCCTGTGTCTACTGATGATGCTCCCTTTGTGAACAACACGTTTTCTTCACAGAACATCTCTAAAACACACATGACCTTTTTTCTGCATTGGATTACAGTCAGACTTTGTTTATGTTTGCTCTTTTGTTTTTATTGGCTCTTTTGACCTGGAACTATATTCTCTCTAAGGAGCGCTTCTTACATATGACTCTCATCTATTATGGGTTCTCTTTACAGTTTAACTGCCAAAGTTAAACAGTACTTGCTGCCAGATAATGAACTTGATATAAACTTGAATTAAATTCTTTTTGCATCAGGGCTGGGAGTTGCTAATTACGGCTACTGAATACCAAGATATGTGAAAGAAGGCCAGGCACATGGCTCACACTTCTAATCATAACACTCTGAGAGGCCAAGGTGGAAGCATCCCTTGAACTCAAGACCAGCCTGAGAAAGATTGAGACCTGGCTCTACTAAAAAGACTATTTCTTCAGGAGGATAACTTGCACCCACGATTCTGAGGTTGGTATGAGCTGGGTTGACACCATGGCACTCTAGGCTAGGCAACAGCGTGATACTGTCTCAAGAAAGATGTTTGAATGTGAATGGAGAAGAAAAGATGGTTTTAGTAATATTTAGAATGCAGGGACATCGGTGATTAGGGAATATATAATAAGAGGGAGAACAAGATGTCAGGAATAAAATGCATTTTGTTTGCTACTATAAAAGCCTGAAGGACACCCTCAGAAGGACCTTCCCAGTAGCTGTTATTCATTGTTCATTGTTTTGGCTAGTTGGGATTCCCTGAAACTTAAAATTCAGTTACGCTGAAAAGAGATGTAAAGGCCCTCCAGGTGAGGGGGGAGTGGAGAAGCCAGGGAATGGGAATAGGAATGACCCATGTGTTGGAGGCCCAGAACGGAGGGTATTGTCAATGAGCAGACATCAATAATGAGGTTATAGAGATTTGGAAACTGTAGTAATCAAAATGTGAGAATATCCATGGTCTTTGATATAACTCACCTCAAATCTGTATCTACAATTTTTTTTAAAGCCTGGTACCATAGAGACTGAATTGTTAAAACCATTATGAGGACTTGTAATGAACAAGACTCCATGGACTTTTGGGAAGATGTCATTGGGTGCTTTCTTATTTATTTAATCCACTTGTTTGTTAAAATACTTTTGTAAGGTGGAAGGAAAGGAGAAGCTTGTACAGAGGGGAGAGCTGAGAAACGAGACCTCAGATGTCTTGACTAAAGCCATGTGGTTATTTAGGGACATCTGACTCTCATTTTCCACACTGGGTACAACTGATACAATTTTCACAAAAAAATCCTGAGCCTGTCTAACGAGTGCTGGACAACTGATGATTGTGCAGCAAATCTAATTGATCCCTCAGGATTCTCTATCCCTACTGCCTGCTTTTTAGCCACTTAATTAGTACATTCATTCAAGAATAGTCAAGGATAGCAAAAGGAAGGAAGCGATGTTATCCATTCCAACACAAGTTTGGCAGCTCCGCAAAGCTGACATCGGGCAAAGCGTTATCTTTGAACAAAAGCAAAATTTTAGATATGGGTTGAGCTGAGCCTTGTAAAACTTTTATGTCAAAAGACAGATGTAAGTAGCGAATATTTCACATTGGGGGAAAGAAAACCTGACAAACCGAACTATCTTCATTTTATTTGTTGGGTTTCCTTCCCAACCTACAGACTCCCAAGAGAATCTAGATGTGAAGGCAAATTCAGTTTTATAATACCCTCTTGGTGTCAATGGTTAGGTTCACATTGGATTCAGACAAACCGAAAAAGACCTGAGGAGCCAAAAGTAGCTGTGACATGCCGTTTATTCAATTCGTGGCAGCCAGCAAGCAGACATGGGGTATCAGCCTTCATTCAGTTCATGAGAGCAGATAACGCAGCATGGAAACCCCCAGCCAGATGGAAAGCATCTTGTGGCCTTAAGATGAGAAACCCTAATTTAACTCTTTCCCACAGCCCCCAAATTTGGGGTATTATAAAGCAAAATTGGATTCTGTAGTGTAAACAATGCATTTTAATACGTGTTCTCTGATATAGCAGGAGAGCTAGCAAGGGGCCTCTCTTTCCCTGCCCTGCTGCGCCAGCGGGCTTGGCCTTGGATCCAGGTGGCACTGTTGGTGGACAGGGACTTTATGGTCTTTCTGAAATGATGAGCTGGTCATCAGTGCAAAGAAAACTGAGTGGGGGATGCTGGAGTAGGATGACTGTGTCATTACTAACTTTAAATTTTACACTTCTCCTGTGATTTCTCTCTGTGGCCAACACTGGTGGTTGGCCAGCACTGTTTCTTGAAGGAATACTCCACCATCACACCACATATTCTGATGAGTGGCTTCTCACAGCTCACCCCAGCGGTACTCATTAAGCAGCCTGATTTTCGGGGCCTCTCTTCCCCCTTTTGATTACCTTGTTATCTGCCTTCAAAACTAAGCCGTAATTAATGAATTCCCAGATGGGCGAATAAGCCTCGCTGTTGCCAGCAAGTCCATCCCTCGGGGAAGCTTCCACTTCCCATCAGAAAGTGGCACGCGTTGGCTGCTGTCCAGTGCAGGGCTTCACAATTCCATTTTGATAAAACCTCTCTCTCTGGGAACCCACTTCCTCAATCACCAACACTTCATGTCTAATTACACTGATTTAATGCACCTGGCTTTCTCTTCCACTTAAAAGCTCAATGGGTGAGATCAGCATTTATTGGAAAGCTAGGAAGTCAATGAGGCCTAGTTATTTCCAGAACATGTACCGGGTCCAAGCTAACAGTCTCCTTCAGCCCCAGGGAACGCTTTCTCTTGTTGTGAAAGGGCCATGAACCACACTGTTCTTAGTGCTAGGGCATCTGTGGGCCCAGGCTGCTTTTTTATGTGTGTGTATATCTACTTTGCACAGATAACAATAATAAACGGGATGCTGAGGTTGTCTTGAGGGGAGCCCACAGACATCCCTGTGTTTAAAATCTCCTTCGAACATATTCTGCTCCCAACCCTCAAAATGTTAGACAATCAGACAAAGTAATTACCCTAAGTTTTTCAGTCATAAGATAAATGTCAACCCTTTTATCTACTGGCGCACTTGAACCTATAGCAAGATGTCTCCTACACACTTCAATTATATCCATCAAGAAAAAAAGTAAATGGGCTCACATCTGTAACCCTAGCACTCTGGGATCCAATGTGAGTGGTTTGCCCGAGCTCAGGAGTTTAAGATCAGCCTGAACAAAAGCGAGAACCTGTCTCTCTGCTAAAAATAGAAAAGCTAACAGGTGTCCTGGCGCCCATCTGCAGCTGCTAGGGAGGCTGAAGCAAGAGAATTGCATAAGCCCAACAGTTTGAGGTTGCTGTGAATTATGATGATGCTATGGCACTCTACTCAGGGTGACAGAGTGAGACTCTGTCTCAAAAGGAAAGTAAAAAGAAGGGCAGTGCCCAAAGCTCAGTGTGTAGCGTGCCTGTCACATACACCAATGCTGGCAAGTTCGAACCAAGCCCAGGACAGCTAAACAGCAATGACAAGAAAAAATAGCCAGGCATTGATGCAGGCATCTGTAGTCTCAGCTACTTGGGAGGCTGAAGCAAGAGAATCTCTTATCCCCAAGAATTGGAGGTTGCTGTGAACTGTGACACCATGGCATTCTACTCGGGGTGACAGCTTGAGACTCTGTCTCAAAATAAAAAAAATTTAAAAAAGGAAAAAATGTATATGCATACTGTGCTTTAAATTTCTTTTGAAAATGATTTAATTATCTTTAAAATTGTTCGCAGCACACCACTGTGGTGAAAAATCACTGATCTAGCTTATACAGCAGTTCTGAGGGTTAGCTTCACATGAGAGCCCCTTGGGTCGCACCACCTGGGATGCTGACATGACTGTGGGCTGCATCTGGAGGGTGAGAAGCACTGTCATGTGCATTCTGTGGACCTGTAGCACTGGCATTCCCCAAGAAATTATTCGTTAGAAATTTAGACTTTAACACCCGATCCTGTTACACTCCAAGAATCTGCGTTGTAACAAGTTGTCCAGGTGACTGTAGAGTGTGCTGCAGTTTGAGAAGCCCTGATCTAGTGCACTTGGTATCAATCCCGTATTAGGAGCCCTTGCGCAGTTATTGCATAACTATTAGCGTGAATGTAGCCACGTGCTGCGTAGAGGGCCTGCTGGGAACAACTGGAGCCTGCATACTTACCGTCTGAATGGACTTAGCATTTCTGAGCTTCTTTCCCCCCTCAATATGCAGGAGGAAGAACGGAAACGCCCCTACTCTTTGTAGCTGAGACAAGTCAATGAAAAAGAACCTGCACGTTAACTGCTCTGTAGTGTGAAGATGACAGAAAGAATGCCACTTTCATTGTGGCAATTTCATAGTGTAAATCCAGTGTTCCAGTTCTGTTGGACAGAAGAGAAACTCAGACATGGAGGGCAGGTATAACATACTTTATTCAGCTCAACGGCTCAGGTGAGCTAACTTTCAGGAAGTCTCCTAGCTTCTGGATGCCAGGGAACTAAATTACACATTGTAATCTGTGATCCACAGTCCACACAGGGCAAAGGGCCTGTGCACGTTTATACCCAGGGAGAAAAAGGGGGCAGCAGTTACATATGCAGGACTTCACTGTACACTGTTACGGTATCAGAGGCACAAGGTGCCTTCCCGTGCATGAGAAAGCCCAAACACTTTCATGTGTCCCTGTGCAATTCCTGTGCCCACTCAAAATCCCCTGAAGTCAGCACCTCTTCTTCCTCTGCAGTCAAAGTTTGGGTTACAGAACTGCCTAGGGGGAACACACCTTGGTAGGAGATAGCAGGGAGCTGCTAAATATAACATGCTTTTTTGCAGGGCGATTTACAAGGAAAGTATAAGAAAGTGGGTGCCTGGCTCAGGATTCAATGCCAGGAGGGAGCAGTGGCAATATGGGGACACTTTTGTATCTCACTTCATCCCCTCATGTTGTCTTTTGCGTATAGCATCAACAGATGCTTCTTTCAACATGTGGATTTGCAAATATTGTAGTAAGGAGGGACTTTATCTGGGGTGTTGTAAGGAAGGGCACCTTGGTTTTCATTCTGACTGCGCACAGTAGTGTAGTTCCCACTTAATTCTGTTGGCTGTAAATAGGATCAGGGATGTCTACTATTTCTAGGTGGTTAAAAGTGCATTTGTTCATAGAAAATGGGTGAACTTTTACTGGTGACTGGGATACCAGGTGGGCCAGTCCGCAGGCCCCACTGGTTGCAGTGGTGGGGTAAGAATGTCTATTCTTGGGCTTCAGGGCAACACACATTTGCATTGGTGTTACTAGGTCCAGATGGCTTGCAGCCATTGGATCAGAGGGTGGACTGGTCCTCAGTCCCCTGGCCAGTGAGTGTGGTGGGGATGAAAGCAATGGTAGTGGCAGGACAGCTCTCTGGCCCCAGGCAGTCCATGGTGGTGTAGGTGGTGCTGTAGTGGGCTGAACAAGCCAGTCTCCCAGACCGTAGGTGGTATGTGTGGGGGGTAGCACCTGGTTGGATGGGGGTCATCTCCATGCCTTCAGGAGGAGTGCTGAGGAGTGAGGGGTGGCAGATGAGGCTGGGATCTTCAGATTCCCAGAGGACACATTCAGGTACCTCAAGGGTATGTGGACGTAGCAGAGGGCCTGTCCCCAGCCTCTCCAGCGGCACAGGAGCCAGAGCTCCTGAAACTTGTTTCGCTAAAGCTTCTTTAAACAACTATACTATACATTCTTTTCCTCTTTCTTCCTCAAAAGCCTTTCCCCTCCCTTATGATGCAGGGCAAAGAATAGCCTCCACAGACAACCAAGTACTAAAGGCCATTCTTTGTGGCTCTAATAAGGTTTGAAAAGAATAAAATAAAGCCATATCTACACATTAAAAACCCACAGTTGAATGGAAAGTCTGACTGGCTTTCCACACCCTTCCTGATTTTATTATCTTATGGGCACTTACTGAAGATTGACAGTGACAAATAAAAAATACTGACGATTAGTGATATGGGGAGAAAATTACCCTAATTCCAAATAAACAGGAGGACTGCACTGAAAAGTCCAACATACAGGTACTGCACTGAAAAGTCCAACAAACTGTTGTTAGGAGACTAGCCATGCTTTCAGCAAGCAATGCCCTGAGGCTGATCTAAAGTTCAGTTATGGAGAGAAGCACCCAGAGGCTGGGTGGCCAGGAGTGTATAAAATGGTAGAGCCTTCCCAGGTGGGGCTTTCTTTTTTAAATACGTAGAATTTCTTTATTATTATTTCAATAGATTTAGGGAGTGTCCCTTTGCTACATGGATGAGTTTTATGGTGAAGTCTGGGCTTTTAATGTGATGCATTCTTAATGCCTTCGACCCCTGCTCAGGAGGCTGAACTCCTCCTGAGGCCCCCCAAGGCAGTCAAAGAAACTGCTACTTATTAATCTCCCCACCGGTTCAAGGCTGTGATTACTCTCAATCTGACTTAGGTGGTTCTGTGTTCCACATGTGCCTTGTTCAGCAGCACTGTACTTTCAGGTTCTTTTCCCTCATTCCAACATCTAGGCATTCTTCAAAGACCCCACTTTGTGTCATAAAGAGAAGGAGCACAGGCAGTCTGAGATTAAATAGAGGTGAAATAAGTCATCATAAATGGCACGACCATCTCTTCGTAAGTTTTAAATCATAACATGAAGTTAGTCATAAAGGTACTAATTCGTCCGATTCTGCTTTAGGTCACTTTGGCCACTTCTGCAGAAGTTGCCCTTGGACCAGTTTTACTTGTGCATCTAATGGGGAGTACAGGTGGTGAATGAAGCTGTATGCAGGGCCTTCTTCCCCACTACAGCCTAATTTCTGGCCCAGTAACCAGGGCCTAGGCAGTGTCGGTTCTTTTTTTTTTTGAGAAAGAGCCTCAAACTGTCACCCTGGATAGGGTGCTGTGGCATCACAGCTCACAGCAACCTCCAATTCCTGGGCTCAAGCGAGTCTCTTGCCTCTGCCTACCAAGTAGCTGGGACTACAGGCGCCCGCCACAACGCCTGGCCATTTTTTGGTTGCAGCCGGCATTGTTGTTTGGCAGGCCTGGGCTGGATTCGAACCCGCCAGTTCAGGTGTACGTGGCTGGCGCCTTAGCCCGTTGAGCCACAGGCGCTGAGCCTCAGTGTCGGTTCTTAATGGGCAACCACGGCAGCCTTATGTGACAGCATCTGGCCCTTGGAAAGTGGCGACAGTAGCCTGATTATTGCTTACTGCTTTTCTAATCTGTGCAAAATTGTTAGCATTCCTTGAGAGCCATTAAACATATAAAGCACCATCTGCTCCTCTGGGATAAACTCATCTTGTTTGCTGCACCCAACCTTGTACAACAGCTATGCTTTCACTACGAGGAAAGCAGCTGAGCCTCCCAGTTCCACAGTGCCTTTGTAATAAATTTTTTTTATCAGATTGTGATAAGGTGATTACTATGTGCCAGGCACTATTTTAAGAGTTTTACAAATACTTATTTATCCTCAAAGCAACCCAATTCAGCAGGGGAGAGAAGAAATTAAAAGTCTTAGGAATGTTCTGTTTCTTAATCTGGATGCCGCTTTCTTGAACTCTTCCATTTCCAAAAATTTGTCCACTGTGTATTTATAATACGTATACTTACTATGGCCAGAGATGACGCAAAGTTCGGAGCAGGTGTATTGGATGGGGAGGATGTCTCAAAGATGGTGTCTGTATCAAGGGACAATTAGAGACCCCTTTTATACAGGGCTGTAGGAGGGGGACAAATTCCAAAGCTTGCCTGGAAAGTTAGGGTCCTTTGGAACAAACTTCTGGGGGGAGGGGGTTGGGGCTAGCCAGATACTTTGTGTCTTTGCCTTAGGAGGATAGGAGGAGGAAAAGGGGAAAGCGTTTGTGTGTACCAGTGTTAGGCCCCCCAAAACATACTTCTGCCATTCTTCAAAAGAGTGAAGGCAAAAGTCCAAGTAGATACCAGCATTTTTTGCTCCTTTTGCAGTTGGGAAAACGGAGGCTCAGAACTTACTGATGGTCCCATAGTTGAACGTGAACATGATACACTGGAATTGGAACCCAGACAGTTTGAGCCCAGACCTCTGGGCTTTTGCTCATACTTCACGTTGGCTCTCCAAGCATGATGGGTAGGGGAGAGAAACCAGAAATCCCTAGCCGTACCTCATGAGAAGAGATCCCTACAGAGGAGCAAGCCTCCCTTGGTCATCAGCTTGCTCCTTGTTGCTTCTTCCCTGAATAAACGAGTTTTAAACCAGGGCCCCCAAAATACAATGCTGGCTTGACCAAAGGCAAGCTGCCAACATAGGATAAAAGAACAACAATGTCACAAAGAACAACCTCGCAAAGTACAGGGAGCTGTTGGGCAAGGTAGAAGTGGAGTCAAAGATCCTCTAGTTCACAAAGACAAAGACCCTCCTGGTCACCAAAGGCAGAAACACTTAGATCACACACACACACACACACACACACACAAAACAAGAAAGGATTGTCAAGGGAGGCCTCCAGGGGTAGAAAGAAGGAGAAGCTGGATTCAGAATGTTGGAGAATATGAAGACATTTAAGGCATCGCCTGTGGCTCAAGGAATAAGGCGCTGGTCCATTCCGGGGTGGCTGGTTCGAGCCTGGCACAGGCCAAATAACTGCCAAAAACCGGAATATAGAGACACTCAAGGCAAGTACAAGGAAAGCATTGTTAGTAGAAAGTGTGTGCCAAAAAAATTGAAATAACAACTGGGTTCATTTTGTGCTGCTCTCCACTGTTCTAGTAAGAAACAAACACCGCATATGTGCAAACCATGACATACAAATTCATTCAGTGGCTCCATATACCAGTTGAACACTCATATTTGCATTTAAAACTAGTATTACATGAGGATGAATGATAAAAATTATGGCAGGAACGTAAAATTTTAATTTTTCTTAAAACATTAAATCACAAATACAGAAGACAAAAAAGACTGCAGGAAATATTTTACAAGCTTTGTGCTTGACACAATACCTTTAATGGTCCATTTTTTTTCCTGCTATTTCTTGGCATTTTGCATAAGCCCAACCTAAAATTATGGAGCTGGCCTTGTCTACAAACGAGCAACACTAGAGAACGTCAAGGGGCTTTCGAATCATTGCATTCAAAAGTGATTGGTTATTGTACATGGCTTTTATTGCTAATAAGAGTTAAATCCAGCAGAGCCCACAATTTTTGAGGGTGAAATATGTTGCACCCACTACAACACAATAATGGCAAAATAATGAGTCCTTTATTTACTCCTTAAAACTTTCAGAGTAGCTTGCTAACCAGCACATCTCAGAAGCCTTGCTTGATTTTGCTTGTTTATCACAGCTGGCTGGTAAAAACCAACTTGTTTACTAGACAGAGCTGGTTGGTAAAAACCAACTTCTTCCAATGGCAGAGTGTCCTTGAGACAGGAGCCACTCTGGTGGAGGCTGGTTTGCAGGTGGAAACCCTCATATGACATGGCTTTCCTAATGGGAGGCCAGTGTCCTAGGGCAGTGTTCCCCAACCTTTTTGGCGCCGGACACCAATTTCAGGGAAGACAGTTTTTCCACAGACTAGGGTGGGAGGGCATGATTTTGATATGTGTCAGTGCCCACTGTGGGCACTGCATCACTGTCAATAAAAACAGCTGGGACAGATTGAAGGTACAAGCCTGCAAGAGGTGAGCTTCCCATATCTCCAGGAAGAGCCATGAGTAACCTCTGTCGTAGCCTTTTATTGAATCATTATAAAACAGGTGTGCAGGCCCATGTACTGGAGCTAGGTGCTTAATGAATGCTACGTGCTTTTTTTCCACCGGCTGGACTCCCACCCTGCTGCACAACGAATGTGCAAAGTATAAGACCTGCTTGCTAATGAGCACCCGATCTTAAGTCATTAACGCATGCAGTTGCTTGTTTTCAGGCAGCAACACATCTCGAAGCCGGCTAAGAGATTGTCCCACTCCCAGCACCTCCCTCGAGAATGGGTTGTCGCTTCTATAAGCCTGGTGTTCGGTCTCCTACAGATATGAGTTTATAAGCAATTGACTTATTTTGGTCTCTGTGCAGTTAAACCAAATGAGGATCTGTATTTGCTGTCACTCCACAAAGCTAGTGTCACCACCTTAGGTCATCAGGCATTAGATGCTGATAAGGAGCAGGCAACCTAGATCCCTCACATGCAATTTACAGTAGAGTTCACATTCCTATGAGAATCTAATGCTGCCACTGATGTGATAGGATATAGAGCTCAGGCAATGGTGCAAAGTGATAAGGAATGGCTGTAAATACAGACAAAGCTTCCTTAGCTCACTACCTACTGTGTGGCCCATTCCCAATAGTCCACAGACTGGTATTGGCAAAATTTTTCTGTAAAATGCTAAATAGTAAATATTTTCAGCTTTGTGGGCTAGACTGTCTCTGTGGCAACTACTCAATTCCAGTGAGGCAACTTACTACACACTGTAGCAAAACTCAGCCATAGGCAAAATGTAAACAAAAGAACAAGGCTGTATTCTAATAAAACTTTATATACAAAAACAAGTGGTGGGCTGGATTTTGCACACGGTTCCCCTGATCGAGAGAAATCTTACTTTATAGTTCATTCCATAAATATTTGTGGGTCAAACGTTTTCCTAGACATTTTGAATTAATCAGTAAGAAAAACAGATGAAAAACTGACCTTATGGAGCTCACATTCTAATGGAAGGAGGTAACAATATGATAAATATACGAAACAAGTAAGTAATTTTAGAGGGGCAAAAGAATAGAGGTGCCACTTAGTAAGGTTGCAATTTTAAATGGGAATATAGAACAGGCCTTGTTGAAAAGGTGACACTTGAGAAAACAAAGTTTTGAAAGAGGTTAAGTACAGAAAGAAGGGTTCTGTGGACAGCGGGGTCCTTGTCTTAGCATCACCTCTGATGTAGGTAGCTCTGCTGCACCAGCCTCTGTCTGGTTTTGTTTCTCTACACCAGCATTCCTATGTATCACTTGTTTTATGTTGTGAATCTTCTTTACTTCTTTTATCTGTCTTCTTGTTGTTTTTACTCCTAAAAATACTATTTTAAGGATATGGAGCTCTCCTATTTGCCACCCATATCCTTCACAATTTACTCATATTTTCCTCCTCATTTCCTTTGGTTTATGTCCAAGATATCCTAGAGTTTATTCCTCATCCATTATTTTTAAAATATCAGTTACTGTATGTTTTATTTTCAAGAAAACTATTATTTTTTTAATTTTTGCTTACTCATTATGGAAGCTAAGAAAACTTTTCCTTAGTCTCTGCTTTTTCATAGTTCTTTTTTATAATTTCTCTAATTTTTCCATAGGTGACTACATAAAAAGGTTTTGTGTGTGTATTCTTAAAAAAGATGAGGTTTAGACTAAGACAATGATAATAAGAACAGAAATAAAAGAATTGAGAAATACAATAAAACTAGAAGTTTGGTGCCCTAGCCAGCTCAGCGGGGCTGGCGGACCTTCTGCCTCCTCCTTGGCAGTGTCGGCGGTGTGGCAGCCAGCTGACGAGCCAGCGGGCTGGATGACAGGCAAGGAAGGGGACCTCCAACCTCCACCAGAGGCTCCAATTACAAAAAAGACTGGACAACTGCTGAGGAGACACCTGTGCCTTGGTGTCTCCTTCACTTCACACTTAGGACTAAATGTGGAACCCCCATCTCCTATGCCTAGGCCAATTTCTTGTGAATTTCCTAGGCCTCAATTCCATGAATGGACTGTATCCATTCATTGATACATTCATCCACCTTGTCCCTGGCGGAAGGGACTGTATTCATTCGTTCCCTGGCCAAGGAATCCATACACTTATATATACCCTGAGACTAAAGGCCTAAAGGAGGAGACGGGGAAAGACCAGGAGAGAAATGGAGAGAGCTTCTCTCTCCCCACTAGAATTCTCTCCCTCTTCCAGGAGCCTTAGTGTTTTCTGTATTCTTTCCTGTAATTAAATTCTGTCTTACAAAAAAAAAAAAATAAATAAATCTTTGATCCAGTGAGAGTCTGTCTTAGTTAATGGTGAAAGGTGTGGGTCCAGTTTCAGTCTTCTGCAGGTTGCCAGCCAGTTCACCCAGCACCATTTGTTAAATAGGGAGTCTTTTCACCACTGAATGTTTTCAACTGGCTTGTCAAATATCAAATAGCAATAAGTAGCTGGGTTCATCTCTTGGTTCTCTATTCTGTTCCATATATCTATCTCTCTGTTTTTGTGCCAGTACCATGCTGTTTTGATCACTATTGATTTATAGTACAGTGTCAGGTCTGGTAGCGTGATTCCTCCTGCTGTTTTTATTTCTGAGTAATGTCTTGGCTATTCGAGGTTTTTTCTGATTCCATATAAAAGGAAGTATTATTTTTTTGAGGTCTTTAAAATATGACAAAGACTTTAATAGGAATTGCATTAAAATTGTATATTGCTTTGGGTAGTATGGACATTTTAACAATGTTGATTCTTCCCAGCCATGAGCATGGTATGTTTTTCCATTTGTTGACATGTTCAGCTATTTCTTTTGTTAGAGTTTCATAGTTCTCTTTGTAAAGATTTTTCACATCCTTTGTTAGATAAACTCCCCGATATTTCATTTTCTTTGGTACTGGGAAAGGGACAAAGTCCTTGACCCTTTTTTCGGCTTGAATATTATTGGTATATATAAAGGGTACAGATTTATGGGTGTTGATTTTATAGCCTGAGACACTGCTGTATTCCTTGATCACTTCTAAAAGTTTTGTAGTAGAGTCCCTGATGTTTTCCAAATATACAATCATATCATCTGCGAAGAGTGAAAGTTTAATCTCTTCTGATCCTATGTGGATACCCTTGATCGCCTTTTCTTCCCTAATTGCAATGGCTAAAACTTC
>CAUYON010169745.1:0-18629 GCA_963573935.1 Arctocebus calabarensis
GGGCGGGCGGCCCTATGCCTGTGGGCAGTGCGGCCGCCGCTTCTGCCGCAACTCGCACTTGATCCAGCATGAGCGCACACACACGGGAGAGAAGCCCTTTTCCTGCACACTCTGCGGTGCTGCCTTCAGTCAGGGCTCCTCACTCTTTAAGCACCAGCGTGTGCACACCGGGGAGAAGCCCTTCTCTTGCCCGCAATGTGGGCGTGCCTTTAGCCATAGCTCCAACCTCACACAACATCAGCTGCTGCACACAGGCGAGCGGCCCTTCCGCTGCACGGACTGTGGCAAAGCTTTTGCTAAGGGAGCGGTGCTGCTGAGCCACCGGCGCATCCACACTGGTGAGAAGCCTTTTGTGTGCACACAGTGTGGCCGCGCCTTCCGGGAGCGCCCGGCACTCTTCCACCACCAGAGGATCCACACGGGCGAGAAGGCTGTGCGGCGGTCTAGGGCCAGCCGACAACCCCTGGCCAAGCCTCCTTCAGGGACTTCATCAACAGTATTGAGGAGGGAAACAGATTCCAGTGCTGTCCCTGCCTCAGACCCAGCCGCTGTCCCCAATCTAGCTGAAGTCTGAGGTCATAGCCCACCCTTCTCAGGCCTTCTGTGAATCTCTCAGTTGCTAGGCCCATGTCTTCTACAAATCCTTGGTGAGGGAAATCCCTGTGCATTTGAGTCAGGCGGAAGCAAGACCCATTGGCTGTGGTTCTATTTACATGTGGTGACAGGATTTGCCACTTCAGCCCCAGCTTACACCTCCATCCCCAAAGAGGTCATGGTGCAGAAACATTACAGATCCCAGGTGGCTGGGATTCTAGTGGGCCAAGACTAGTTAGAGCCAGTGGGAGGCCAACAAAGGCAGCCCTGCACAATGAGGATGCTTCAGGTGTATTTTGACAGGGATGATGCTAAGGTGAGGAGAGGAAATGCAGGCATGTGAGCCAGGGAGGGTCAGAGAACCTTCTAATGTCTCCACACAACCTGGCCACTGGACAAATGCTGAGGAACTTCCCCTTCTGCGGCCTAGGTTCATCCAAAGCTTCCTGGCTCACCAGTCTTAGAACACAGGAGGGCATAGGGAAATGGGGACAGTGCTGGCTTTGGCCAGGTGGCTGGGCTCTGAATTTTAGCTTCCTCTGGGATAAAGAGAAAAAAATTGGTCAGTGAGCATCATGTTGGCAGACACTGATAGTCAACACATTTGCTGCAATCTCCTGTTTTGAGTGCTGGGAAATTGCACCCCCATGTGGTTGGTTCTGTGCCTTGTATCCCTACTTGGAAGATAAGGAAACTTGATAACACCCAGATGGGAAGGGAATTGCCTGTGTCAAACAGAGTTTGAACTCAAACTCATGGAGACTGGCATCATGTCCTGAGCTATGCTCTAACCTTCCTGGTATGGGGCCTGGTCTGACTCCCCACATACAGCCAACAGAGGCTATGGAAGCCTCCAGAGGAAGGTGTGGCTCTCAGCATTGGAAACACAGATGCAGGGTGATGGGTCTACAGTGGCACGTGTTCACATTCTCAACTGAGTTTCAACCTTTGCCTAGTGTCACTGACTCATGTTCCAAAATCAACCTCACAAGGAGTCTACATCTGAGGTGACATAACTTCAGAGGAGAAAAGAGGCTGGCTTATTTTTTCTAGGTTTGACATGCACTCCTAGTCTTTCTTCTCAACTGCAGGTGGACAGAGAGCTAAATAGGAAGGAGTTGCCATTACCTAAGGCCATGTATGACACGGTCCCGAGATCCAACTCCCACCCACCAATATAATACTCCTGAATGGTAGGGATAGAAGGGTGGTGTGGGGGACCTGTTTGCTTCCTCTGGCCTTTAGTATATAAGGCTCTCACCACCTGGAGCCTTTCCTGCTGGGAAATTAATGGCATTTTGCCTAGAAAAAAAAAAAGACTAGCCTTACAACTTGAAATAGACATTGTAATTCTTGTTTAACAATGTGAACCTCTGTCCTGACTCCATGGCATGGTTCAGATGAGTTCAAAGAGGCTCTCTGATAAAAGTTCTTTTCAAATACTTGTACATCCATGTCACCCTAATATAATTACAGATTATGCTGAACATGCAAACGTCAGGGTGTTATTGTTGCAGAAGTTCAGGGTCTTGCATTCATCCTGGGTCCCTTCAAGAGGACACAGCGTAGAGATGGAACCTGTCTAGGGCCCAGTGAATGACTGAGATGCCTCCATTCTCCTTGTGGAAGGGTGACAGTTAAACACTTGTGTTAAGTGGACAGGGTGGGCCTTTCCTAAGCAGCAGGTCTGCTGGCAGATGAGTCTTCCTGGTCCTGGCCATGGAAA
The DNA here is from genome assembly GCA_963573935.1 of Arctocebus calabarensis. Taxonomy (NCBI): domain Eukaryota; kingdom Metazoa; phylum Chordata; class Mammalia; order Primates; family Lorisidae; genus Arctocebus; species Arctocebus calabarensis. The sequence continues at coordinate 2,321 of CAUYON010169745.1, forward strand.
CATGGCAAGTTGGGAATCTAAAGCAGGAATGTGTGCCACCTGCTACGGAGGCAGGTGTGGCCATGAGTGGTTACCCTGCAAAGTTAACTGCAGCCTAGTGAGCACTCCATCCCATGGCCTCCCAAACCTTGCAGCCATCCATCATATACAAGGAACACAAACTAAGTTCCCACCCACCTGCCGAGGGAGCCAGACCCAACTTCTGCCCCTCAAATTTCTCAAGTTCCTTCAAGGGGGAGGGTATGTAGGGCCCAGTTCCCTAAGACCCTGGAAGGGTAGGCCCTCTGAGGTGGGCCTCCTGATAATCTGTAGGTCCCTGAACCACTGTCTGCCTTGGTTGATTCGAGTAACTATGGAGCTGTAAGATGCAGATGAATTCATCCTGCCTGCCAGAGACTTCAAGGAATCCCTGAGAATTCAGCAGCAAAGGTATCATACAAGTGAGTATCCTGAAAATGAAATCTTTCCTGGCTTTGGACAAACTTCTGGAGCTGTTTCTGCCCTAAGCCCGTCTTACCCCTCAGGCTAGCTTCAATGCCTTATCCTGTCTTCTCAGCAGCCTCCTTCCATCAAATTATCTCCTACCTCTGCTGTGTCCCTGTTGGTCCTCAGCTCCACTACTGCCCTTGAAAATACCCCTCCCGGGGCTGGGTGTCTGTAGCACAGTGGTTAGAGCGCCAGCCCTGTGCAGCAGGGGTGGCAGGTTCAAACCTGGCCCAGGCCTGTTTAACACAAAATGAAAGGAAAAAAAAAAACTACTAAGGCTGGGCGAGGTGGCTGATGCTTGCAATCCTAGCACTTTGTGAGGCTGAGGCAGGTGGATTGCCTGACTTCACAGGTTTGAGACCAGACTGAGCCCAGAGCAAGACCTCATGTCTAAAAATAGCTGGGTGTTGTGGCAGGTGCCTGTAATCCCAGCTACTTGGGAGGCTGAGGCAAGAGGTTGAGGTTGCTGTGAGCTATGACACCATGACACTCACAACTGAGGGTGACAAAGTGAGACTCTGCCTCCAAAAAAAGAAAAAATACCCACTTGAGTGGTGCCTGTGGCTCAGTCAGTGGGGCGCCAGCCCCAGCCAAACTGCAACAAAAAAATAGCCGGGCATTATGGTGGACACCTGTAGTCCCAACTACTCAGGAAGCTGAGGCAAGAGAACTGCCTAAGCCCAGGGGCTGGAGGTTGCTGTGAGCTGTAACGCCACAGCACTGTACCGAGGGCAAAAAAGTGAGACTCTGTCTCTTAAAAAAAAGGAAAATACCCCTCCCAACATGAAGTACTGGTTGTTGGACCCCAACCTGGGCACTTGCCTCCTTCCAAATCTTGGCCCCTCACTTGAACCCCTCAAAAACACACAGTTAATTGCTCAACTGTGATTCACTGAACACAGTGATTGTAAATGTGTCCCTGGGCTTCTGAGCCAAAAGGTCAGATAGAACACATGCATCACACCCAGCTCAGAAATCCACTAAAACCACAGGGGCAGTGTTTAAAACATAAACCCACAAGTGCAAGGACGGTGAAAGGGCACTCAACAGCATGTTCCGAAGGTAGAAGTGGATGATGAGATGTCACTAATTATGGAATGCCAAATACCGAGTTGGGACTGATGGAAGTGAACAGAGGTCCCACCAGGTAGCCAGGAAAGGAGACGTGAAACAGTTGCCTTGGGGACACCTACTTGAGAAGCCTTGAGAACCCCAGTGCTCTCCCCACCTGGTTTAGAGTGAAAGAGTTGTTTCTGAAGAATCTGCACAGCTCCAGAGGGAAAACCTAAGTGCCCCCTAAAAACCACAACCTGATGAAGGCACTGAGAAGCTTAGCGTTGACAAATCCACCCTCGCACATGCTCGGAGCTCGCAATGCTTGTGCAAGACCACTGCTCTTCATCCAACTCAGGCAGCCAGGGATTCCCAGGTAACAGATGAAACCAAACCAAAGAGGCAGATGCAATTTAGGGTTGAATAAATAAGTTATGGTTCAACACACTGACCCCATCCCACAACCCGATTTTAAAACAGTATCATTGCCTATTGAAATGAATAAAGGTCGCCCTGTCTAGTTCTGCTTCCCAGAGTAAACAAAAGGTAAACGAACGGTTGAGCACGTCCCTAGCCTAGACAGAAACCCCCGTTCCTTACTTTGCAGGACTAATACCTGGATATGGCAGAAACTGAGGGTGCAATCACGAGACAGTTAACTTCATCGGCAAAGGAGTCGAACCCGAGTCACTGTTCCCCCCCATATGCGCAGCGCGCATGGTGCAGGTCGAATGAAAAACCCCGCACTCTGTTCGCGAGGACAATCTCCAGGCGTGGGAGACAAAAGCCCAGGTTCAGGCTGCCCCTTCAGCGTTGCCTCCCACGGCCACCTGGTAGCGAGTCTCGGCAGAATTATTGAAGTCGGGCGCCGAGCCGTCGCTTGAGGCCTCGGAGAATGGCAGGGAGGAGGGCAACAGCTGTATCCGGGGAAAGCGCTCTACCTGTTACCTGGGCGACGTAGAGCGGTCACCAGTTCTGATTGGCCTGATGATCACACTTTCCGTCCCTACCAACCTTGCCATTGGTAAGGGAGCGCATCTCAGATGAGAGCGGCCTCCAAAAATGAGCCTTCGCTTCGGAGGCTGCGCCACCTTTGCTTCCTGAGGCTCATGGAAAACGTAGTTCGAGGCGCTGGGGGCGGTGCCTCCAAAGCAGGCGCGTTATTGGCTAGGAGGTGTCGTCAGGCTACGCTCGGGCAAGCGGTGTTGTCGGTTCCACTTCCCGGAAACGGTCTCCGGGCCCTGGCGGAGGGATTGAGATTGAGGTGAGCGTGGGTTTGGGTGGGTAAGTCGCGGCTTTCCCTACCCTACCCCGGTTGGGTCTGGAGCGGGCTCCTCTTGCCTGCGCTCTAGAGAGCCCGACCCCGTCCCAAAGTGCCCAGCGCGTCCCCACCTGGTAGCCTTGCACTGGCCTGTCCGCTCCCTCTCAGCCTGGCTCCCTGTGACCTGTCCCCGGTACTCTTGGAAGCCATCCTTACTCTTTTTGAGAAGAGTCAGACCTTGAATTTACAATGTGCTTTGGACAGGTCCAGGGTCTGGCCTGGTCTGAGGGCCCCTCTCAGGTGGGCGTGTTTCATGGCAGACCGTATGCAGAGCCTGGATACCGTGGCCACTCCATAACTCTACGCAACTTTTTTCTTGGTTTTGCATTTCATTTGTACATACTTGGGTTCAGTCAGTGGTAGTCATCCATCATTCGTTGTGGTCAGCAAGCATTGTGTCGTGGTGCACCTAGTCCTTCAGCCCCTGCCTGCCCCATGCCTTGTGCCTCACTGAAGTGAACACTTCCCAGAGATTGTGGAGACACCCCTTAATACAGCCCAGCCTGTCCCTGCCTTCTACCTTTTGACCCTTTCATGCCCAGGGCTCCTGCTCCCCCTGGACCAAATGATCACTTCTCTACTGGGCACCGTCTGCAACTCCTTGGCCTGACCCTGGCAGCCTGTGAAAATTCCCCATTCCTATCTCTTCACCATCACCTCCCAACAGTCCTGCAATTTCCTAGAAGCTCCCTGGACACCTTGCCTCCAGACATTTGTCCCCAAAGCTTCTTCCTGCTATCAGTTCTCATTGTGTTCATTCTGCCATCTCCTCCCTCCATAAAGATTTCCTGTCCCAGGGTGGGGCCTGTGGCTCAAGGAGTAGAGCGCTGGCCTCATATACCAGAAGTAGCGAGTTTAAATCTGGCCCCAGCCAAAAACCGCCAGGAAAAAAAAAAAAAATTTCCAACCTTATCATCTATTCTGTTCTGGCCTTAGCTGTCTGGGGTGGACCTCGACTGATACCCTGGCTCCTCCTTTCATGTAGGTCCATCTTTATAACTCCAAGAAGACCCCCGAACAAGAATGCCATCCTCTCTGGGTCCCCCATGCCTGCCTCTCATGGATCCTCAGACCACCTTCAAGGAGCCTGAAGCTGCACGCCTGCGCTTTCGGGGGTTCTGCTACCAGGAGGTGGCAGGTCCCCAGGAGGCCCTGACCCAGCTGAGAGAGCTGTGTTGCCAGTGGCTGCGTCCTGATGCCCACTCCAAGGAGCAGTTGGTGGAGCTGGTGGTGCTGGAGCAGTTCCTGGGTGTGCTGCCTCCTGAGATCCAGGCGTGGGTTCGAGGTCAGCAGCCAGGCAGCCCTGAGGCAGCTGCTTCCCTGGTCGAGGGGCTGCAGCATGACCCTGGGCAGTTGCTTGGCTGGGTGAGTATGGCTGGCATTGGCTTGGAGAAACCAACCAAAGCTAGAACCCCTATGACTTTCCTCTTCTCCTCAGATTACATCCCACATCCTGAAGCGGGAGGTACTCCCTGCAGTCCAGAAGACAGAGGAGTCTTTGAGGAGCCCCCATCCCTCAGGGACAGTGGAGTCCCCTGGAGCAGCCCCTGGGGAGAGTCCACAAGACACCAAGATAGAGGGGTCCACCCAGCTCAGCTGCAATGTGAAAGAGGAACCCGATGCTGATGGGCAGGAAATGGGTGCGATTAAGGCTGTGCCAGGGATGAGGGGCTCCTAGAGGAAGTGTAAACATCCCTGGCTAGGTTGGGAGTATGGGAGGTTGAATAAGTGTGGATGTCCCCAGCTGGGGTGGGGACCTGGGAGGGACTGCAGAACTGGGTCCCTGTGAGGCTGGAGCAAAGGGTGGCTGCCCATCATGTCACACAACAGAGGATCAAGGCCACAGCAACGACACCAGCTTCTGATCCACCCAGTCTCACCTGGACCTGACATTCCTCCTCCGGTCTGCCCCACTTTCCAGCACCCTCCGGTGCCCTTTTAGCCCAGTCCCCCAAGGGGCACCTTGGACACCAGGAACCAGCCTCCATGTCCTTTCAACCACCCAGGATTCAGGTAAGCAGCCCCAAGTGGTGAATGTAGGCTACAGGACTGTCCCCATGGCTGCATGTGGTTTTCCTGGTTCTTTGCTGCCCAGAAATGGAATCAGTAGTAGTCCCTCCCCACAGGACCTGGGGACAGAGGGACAGACTGTGGCCTATCATTGGAAAGAATTCAGATCTTAGACCATGGAAACCTAGTTTAGAATGGCTAGAACTGATGGGCCTGGCTTTCTCACCTCCAGAGAAGTCATTTAGTCATTTTGCTTCTGCTAGAGGTCCTGGGCTGGTTCCTAGAGGTTTGAACTTTTTTGTGTAAGTGGGGAAGGGATAAGATGACCAGCTGTGGCATGATTCCTCCCAAGACCTGAGACCAGAATAGAAACTCTCTGGGAAATGCCTGAAGTCCCTTCTCTCCTGGGGCTTTCCTCATAGGGCAACCTACTGGGCCTAGAAGCTCAACTCAAAGTTTCTGCTACCTGGAGCACTTGGCTCCCAAGTGTGGGTAATGGGGTCTTGTCCTCTCCCAGTTCCTCTGCTTCTCAACCACTCCACTGGGGAGCTTCCACAGTAGAAGTGCGAATTAAGACAGCAGGATGCACCCTCCACAGTATCCTCACTTCCAGCTTACACCATCTCTAGCTGTGGCTCCTTGGATCGGCCACCTCCCTGCCCCTGGACCTGCTTCAGCTTGTCCTTCAGGATTATTTTCCCCAGCCCAGCAAAGCCCCAGGTGATGGGACTCAGGCAGGGAGGAGGGCTGGCCCCTTGAGCAGGGAGTACCTTCCTTGGTAAAGACTTTCTGGTTCTGGCTCAGCGCCTATGGCTCAATGGGCTAAGGCACCAGCCATGTACACCTGAGCTGGCAGGTTCGAATCCAGCCCGGACCTGCCAAACCACAATGATGGCTGCAACCAAAAAATGGCCAGGCGTTGTGGCGGGCGCCTATAGTCCCAGCTACTTGGGAGGCGGAGACAAGAGACTTGCTTGAGCCCAGGAATTGGAGGTTGCTGTGAGCTGTGATGCCACAGCACTCTATCCAGAGTGACAGCTTGAGGCTCTGTCTCAAAAAAAAAAGACATTCTGGTTCTGGCATGCTGCCAAGCTAACCCTCTCTCAGTGGGGTGGGGCAGCCAGGGCCATGAGCACTGGCAGCTTGATTAGGTTATCTGAAGGAGGATAACCTCCTCAGCACCCATCTCAGCTTCATCCTTAGCCACTCAGCAGATGAGACTTAAGTAGCCTGCTTTCTCCCCCAGGTAATGAGTAAGGACTTGGCCACCAGTGGGGCAGTGAGCAGGCAGGCACCTACAGGGATAAACCCTGGTCCCCAGGAGGAATGGGGACTGCTGGACCCGTCGCAGAAGGAACTGTACTGGGATGTGATGCTGGAGAAGTACGGCTCGGTGGTGTCCCTGGGTGAGGACCTGCCCACCCCAGCCCTTCCTGACCCTGCCACCCAGTGCCACCGAGTTCACCCTCCTTGCAGAGGGGCACCCTTGTAACCCCTTAGAGCCCTTACTGTGTGCCTCCTTTATGTGATCTCAGAACTATGTGTGACTGTGCTCCTTACCCTGGCAGGGTTGCCGCCCCCACTAGAGGCAGAGCCTGGGACACTGGGTATGGAGACCAGTATCAGCAGAAGCCACTGTCCTGGTGAGTGTCACCCCCGTGGGGGAGCTTGTGCTGCCCCACAGGACTGAGTGGGGTGGTCTGGTGTCACAGGTGCCAGGACTCAGCTGGGTGTACCCCCTCCTCCTGCCAGGAGTTGAGTGTGAGGGTCCATCTGGCTGCCCAGAGGCCCAGCGACCCCCGGGGCCAGAGCCTGCCTCCTGGGAGGGCCTGGCCCAGGCAACCCCGCCAGTGGGCCCCAGGACACAGCCTGCACAACCTGTGACCATGCCCCTAGAGGCTGGAGAGCCAGGCGCCCCCTCCAGGAAGCCCTACATGTGCGAACAGTGCGGCCGAGGCTTCGACTGGAAATCTGTGTTCGTCATCCACCACCGGACGCACGCAGGCGGTCAGAGTGCGCGGGCCCTGGACACTCAGGGTGAAGCAGGGAAGTCGCCACAGGGCCCCAGGGAACCGGCCACTTTGCGACAACCCCGGCGATCATTGGCAGGGCCTCGCAGCTATGCATGTGAGGAGTGCGGGCGTAGCTTCAGCTGGAAGTCACAGCTGGTCATTCATCGCAAGAGCCACGCTGGCCAGCGGCGCCACTTTTGCAGTGACTGCGGCCATGGCTTCGACTGGAAGTCCCAGCTGGTTATTCATAGGAAGAGCCACCGGCCTGAGGCCCTGTGAACCCCTGGACAGAGCAGCCCCACCTTAGGGGCTTTACTCAGCACCAGGATCTGCCTCAGTCCAGAAGACTCCGGTGCAGCAGAGAACTCTGGAGTTAACCAGGGTTCCCCAACCAGTCCTATGCCTCTGGCCTGGCCTCCCTTAAAAGACATGGGTGAAATTTAAAGCAGCTGCTCCCTCCGTTCTTCCCCATCTTCTGAAATGAGGCCTGGGTTTAAGTCCTAGGCTAACTAGTAATTCTGGGGTGAGTGCCAACCCCCAGGCTCCCCATTTGTGACATGGTGCAGGCTGTACTTCCTACTCCTGTAACTTTGTTGCCCAGGTGGGGGCTTAACTATGCCTTCCCACTCCTGCCAATGGCCATGCCTGAGGTCTCAGTTTGGAAGGCGGCAGAAGCTCAGGAAAGCACGGCTGCTTGTTTGTCCTGTTTTGTGACCCTCGCAACTCCATGTGTGTTAGGTTTTTACATAAATTCCACTTTTATAATGGGGAGTTTCTGAATAAAAAATCCTGATTTCTGGCTTCTGCTGGTCAGAAGAGTAGCAGTGTGTGCTCTCTGCCCAGCAAGAGGAGTCATAGGGCAGCCGAACCCAGAAAGGCCAACCCTCCTTGCCACAGTGCCCAGGTCCCCAGCCTCCCTTTCTCCCTGGCTACCCATGTCACTTTCTTAAGTTTGGGCTTGGGTGGACAGAAAAGGCACTTCCTTTCCAAGCATGAATGGACAAAGGTTGATCTCTGAGAGGATGAACACACATTAGATGTTGCTGAGGCCTATGCACACCTCCAAATCAGGGTTGCATCTCCACAAGGTCAGTTGATCACGTAGCAGGAGGGCAAAGGGTCAGCTCTATACTGCCCAGGAAAATTAGGGATTTTTTTTTTTTTTTTGGTGTGTGTAACAGAGCTGCCTAGATCTGAGATTGGGGATTTGTGGTTGGGTTCTTTTATTTGTTATTTGTTTTTTTTCCAAGAGACAGAGTCTTGCTCTGTTGCCCAGGCTGGAGTACAGTAGTGTAATAATATCTCACTGCATCCTTCAATACCTGGGGTAAAGCTGTCTTCCTGCATGTAGCTGGAGGCTGTAGGTGCACACCACACACCCAGCTAATTTTTCTATTTTTTGTAGAGACAAGGTCTTGCTATTGCTTAGGTCTCAAACAATCCTTCCCACCTCAGCCTCCCAAAGTGGTAGGATTAGAGGTATGAACCACCTCATGGATCCTAAATATCTTCAAAATATGGAATGCTTCATAAATTTGTCATCTTTTCTGCCTCATTCCAATTTTAGCATATAGGCTGCTGAAGTGTGCAAAAACTTAGTGTGGTTTTGTTTGTTTGTTTTTTGTAGAGACAGAGTCTCACTTTCTCACCCTTGGTAGAGAGCTGTGGCATCAACACAGCTCACAGAAACCTTCAACTCCTAGTCTCAGGTGATTCTCCTGCCTCAGCCTCCTGAGTAGCTGTGACTACAGGCACCCACCACAATGCCTGGCTATTTTTTAGTTGCAGTTTGGCTGGAGCTGGGTTTGAACCCGCCACCCTTGGCATATGGGGCCAGCGCCCTACCCACAGAGCCACAGGCTCTGCCCACTTAGTGTTTTTTTTTAATGCCTGGATGCATTTTCCATTTTCTGGCCGGCACCATTTCTGTCAAAGCCAGAGAGTTTGCTGTTCTACCGCATGGTATCCTGTGCTGGAGTCAATGCTCCTGAGCAAACATTTTGGTACTACTCTATTTCCTTAGGATAAATTTTCCAAAGTGGCATTGGTAAATTACAGGGAGCATGGGATTTTTTCTGTTTTTTGGCTTAAAACAACACAAATTAATTATCGTGTAGTTCTAGAGACCAGAATTTAGACATCATCTCATCAAGCTAAAATCAAGATGCTGGCAGAGCTGCATTTCTTCTGTAAACTCCAGAGAGAAATTGTTATTTGCCTTTCTGTTTTAGAGGCTGCCTGAATTCCTCAGCTCATAACCCCCTCCTCCATCTCAAAGTCAGCAATGGCTCATGAATATAACCCTTTCTTCTGTCTCCTTCTTCCACTTGTAAAAAAGAATTCATGTGGGCTCAGCGCCCATTAGCACAGCAGCTGTGTCACCAGCCACATGCACCAAGGTTGGCAGGTTTGAGCCCGGCCTGGGCCAGCTAAACAATGACAACTATAAAAAAAAAAATTGCCGGGCATGGTGACAGGAGTCTGTAGTCCCAGCTACTTGGGAGGCTGAGGCAAGAAAATCGCTGAAGCTCAAGAATTTCAGGTCACTGTGAGCTGTGATGCCACAGCACTCTACTGAGAGCAACATACACTGCCACAAAAAAAAAAAAAAAAAAAAAGATAGCCAGGCATTGTGGCAGGTGCCTGTGGTCCTAGCTGCTTGGGAGGCAGAGGCGGGAGACTCGCTTGAGCTCAGGAATCCAGAGTGCTAGGATTACAGGTGTGAGGTTGCTGTGAGCTGTGATGCCACAGCACTCCTCTATCCAGGGTGCTGGCTTGTGTCTCGTTCCCAAAAAAAAAAAAAAAAAAAGGAAAAAGAAAAGAACTCTAGTAGGCCAGGCATGGTGGCTCACGTCTGTAATCCCAGCACTCAAGAAGGTGGAGGCGGGTTGATTGAGCTCAGGAGTTCAAGACCAGCCTGAGCAAGAGCAAGCCCCATCTCTAAAAATAGCCAGGTGTTGTGGCATTTTGCCTGTGTTCCAGCTACTTGGGAGGCTGAGACAAAAGGATGACTTGAGCCCAAGAGTTTAAGGTTGCTGTAAGCTATGATGCCATGACACTCTAACAAATGTCTAAGTAAGAATCTGTCCCAAAACAAACACTGAAAAAAAGCAAGACCCTGTCTCCACTAAAAAAATAGAAAAACTGCAGCTCCGCCATAGCTCAGTGCGCCAGCAACATACACCGGGCTGGTGGGTTCAAACCTGGCCTGGGCCTGCTAAAAACAACAATAACAACAACAACAAAAATAGTTGGGCGCTGTGACAGGTGCCTATAGTCCCAGCTACTTGGGAGGCTGAGGCAAAAGAATGGCTTAAACCCAAGAGTTTGAAGTTGCTGTGAGCTGTGATGCCACAGAACTTTACTGAGGGCAACATAATGAGACTGTCTCAAAGAAAAAAAAAAAAACTAGAAAAACTGAGGCAAGAGGATCACTTCAGCCCAAGAGTCAGTGGTTGCTTTGAGCTATGACATCATAGCATTTTACCCAGGGTGTCAACTTGAGAATCTGTCTTAAAAAACAAACATTGTGGCAGACGCCTGTAGTCCCAGCTACTCGGGAGGCTGAGGCAGGAGAATCACCTAAGACCAAGAGCTAGAGGTTGCTATGAGCTGTGACACCATGGCACTCTATTAAGGGTGACAAAGTTGGACTCTGTCTCTAAAAAAATAATAATAAAATAAAATAAACAAAGGGTGGCGCCTGTGGCTCAGTGAGTAGGGTACCAGCCCCATATACTGGGTTCGAACCCAGTCCTGGCCAAACTGCAACAACAAAAAAATAGCCAGGCATTGTGGCAGGTGCCTGTAGTCATAGCTACTCAGGAGGATGAGGCAAGTGAATTGCCTAAGCCCAAGGGCTGGAGGTTGTGAGCTGCCATGGCACTCTACTGAGGGTGACAAAGTAAGACTGTCTCAAAAACAAATAAACAAAAATAAACGCCCTCATCGAGTAGGGCGCCGGCCCCATATACCGAAGGTGGCGGGTTCAAACCTGGCCTCAGCCAAACTGCAAAAACAGAAAAATACCTGGGCGGTGTGACGGGCGCCTATAGTCCCAGCTACTCGGGGGGCTGAGGAAAGAGAATCATCTAAGCCCAGGAGTTGGAGGTTGCTGTGAGCTGTGTGATGCCACAGCACTCTACTGAGGGTGATAGAGCGAAACTCTGTCTCTACAAAAAAAAAAAAAAAAAATCCCCAAACTTCTTGTGATATGCTTTCCACCTTGATAATCCAGAATAATCTTCCCATCTCCAGGTCACATGACAGGGTATGGGATTTTAATTTTTGGTTTTTTGTGATAGAGTCTCACTTTGTCACCCTCAGTTGAGTGTCATGGAGTCATAACTCACAGCATCCTCAAACTCCTGGGCTCAAGCAATTCTCTTGCCTCAGCTTCCCAAGTAACTGGGACTACAGGCGCCCGCCACAATGCCCGGGTAGTTTTAGAGATGAGGTCTCCCCCTGGCTCAGGCTGGTCTTGAACCCGGGAGCTTGGGCAGCGCCTGTGGCTCAGTGGGTAGTGTTCAAACCTGGCCCCAGCCAAAATGCAACAAAAAAATAGCGAGGTGTTTGGCAGGTGCCTGTAGTCCCAGCTACCCTGGAGGCTGAGGCAAGAGAATCACCTAAGCCCAGGAGTTGGAGGTTGCTATGAGCTGTGATGCCACAGCACTCTACCAAGGACAATAAGGTGAGACTCTTATCTCAAAAAAAAAAAAAAAAAAAGCCAGTGAGCTCAGGCAGGCAGTCCATCACCTTAGCCGCCCAGAGTGCTAGGATTACAGGTGTGAGCCATTGCACCCAGCCTGGGATTTTTAAATTCTTTTTTTTGCTTTTAGATACAAAGTCTCACTTTACCATCCTCGGTAGAGTGCCATTGTGTCACAGCTCACAGCAATCTCCAACTCCTGGGCTTGGTGATTCTCTTGCCTTAGCCTCCCAAGTAGCTGGGACAACAGGTGCCCGCCAGAACGCCTGGCTATTTTTATTTATTTATTTATTTATTTTTTTTGTGAGACAGAGCCTCAAAGTTTCACCTTGGATAGAGTGCTGTGGCATCTCAGCTCACAGCAACCTCCAATTCCTCCACCTTGGATACAGTGCTGTGGCATCTCAGCTCACAGCAACCTCAAGCGAGTCTCCTGCCTCTGCCTCCCAAGTAGCTGGGACTACAGGCGCCCGCCTCAATGCCCGGCTATTTTTTGGTTGCAGCTGTCATTGTTGTTTGGTGGGTCCGGGCTGGATTTGAACCCGCCAGCTCAGGTGTACGTGGCTGGCGCCTTAGCCGCTTGAGCCACAGGCGCCAAGCTGCCTGGCTATTTTTTGTTGCAGTTTGGCTGGGGCCAAGTTTGAACCCACCACCCTTGGTATATGGGGCCAGCGCCCTACTCACTGAGCCACAGGCGCCACTTGATTTTTAAATTCTTGTTTTTTGGGGTTTTTTTTGAGACAGAGCCTAAAGTTGTCACCCTGGAGAGAGTGCCATGACATCACAGCTCACAGCAACCTCCAATTCCTGGGCTCAAGCGAGTCTCCTGCCTCTGCCTCCCAAGTAGCTGGGACTACAGGCACCCGCCACAACGCAAAGCCATTTTTTGGTTGCAGCCATCATTGTTGTTTGGCAGGCCTGGGCTGGATTCGAACCCGTCAGCTCAGGTGTACATGGCTGGTGCCTTAGCCTGTTGAGCCACAGGCACCGAGCCAAGAAATAGGAAGATTTCATATACTATTTGGCCAGCACTTTGGGAGGTCCAGGTGGAATGACAGCCTGAGGCAGGGAGTTTAAGACCAGCCTGAGCAATATAGCGAGACCTTCTCTCTACAAAAAATATAAAACTTAACTGGGTCTAGTAGTACACAACTATAGTCCCAGCACTTTGAGAGGCAGAAGTAAGATTGCTTGAGTCCAGAAGTGTGAGGTGCCAATGAGGTAGGCTCCATCGTGCCACTGCACCCCAGCCTGAATGACAGAGACCTTGTCTCTTAAAAAAAAAGACCCACACTCGGCACCTATAGGTCCGTGGTGAGGGCACAAGCCACATACACCGAGGCAGGTGGGTCCAAACCCAACCCGGACCTGCTATACAATGACTACTGCAACAAAAAAATAGTTGGCCATGGTGGCAGATGCCTATAGTCCCAGCTACTCTGAGGCAAGAGAATCGCTTGAGCCCAAGAATTTGAGGTTACTGTGAGCTGTGATGTCATGGCCTCTATCGAGTACAACATAGTGAGACTCTCTCTCTCTTTTTTTTTTTTTTGTAGAGACAGAGTCTCACTTTATCACCCTTGGTAAAGTGCCGTGGCGTCACACTGCTCACAGCAACCTCCAGCTCTTGGGCTCAAGCGATTCTCTTGCCTTCAGCCTCCCAAGTAGCTGGGACTACAGGCATCCGCCACAACGCCCGGCTATTTTTTTGGTTTTTTTGTAGTTCGGCCGAGGCCGGGCTTGAACCCGCCACCTTCGGTATATGGGGCCGGCGCCCTACTCGCTGAGCCACAGGAGCCGCCCGTGAGACTCTCTCTTAAAAAATAAAAATAAAAATAAACACCCAACACTTATTAAAAACTATGCTAATTATAGCAGCGTGGAATAAGGTGAAACAAAAAGATCAATACTATGAAATATTGGCTCAGCGCCTATAGCTCAAGAAGCTAAGATGCCAGTCACATACACTGGAGCTGGCAGGTTCAAATTCAGCCTGGCCCTGCCAAAACAATGACAACTACAACCAAAAAATACCCAGGTGTTGTGGCAGGCACCTGTAGTCCCAGCTACTTGGGAAGCTGAGGCAAGAGAATCACTTAAGCCCAAGCGTTGGAAGTTGCTGTGAGCTGTGATGCCACAGCGCTCTACCTAGGGTGACAACTTGAAACTCTGTCTCAAAAAAAAAGAAAAAAAAATTTATATGGGCCACGCCTGTGGCTCAAGGAGTAGGGTGTCAGCCCCATATACTGGGGATAGCAAGTTCAAGCCTGGCCCCGGCCACAAACTGCAAAAAAAATTTTATATATAGGCTGGGCGAGGTGGCTCGCTCTTATAATCCTAGCCCTCCAGGTGGCTGAGGCAGACAGACTGTTTTAGCTCAGGAGTTTGAGACAACCTCGTTTCTAAAAAATAGCTAGGCGTTGTGCCGTGCACCTGTAGTCCCAGCTACTTGGAATCTCCTAAGGAGGCTGAGGCAAGAGAATCACTTGAGCCCAAGAATTTGAGGTTGCTGTGAGCTATGATGCCATTGCACTCTATAGAGGGTAACAAAATGAGACTCTTCCTCAAAAAGAAAATATTGATATATGGCTTGGTGCCTGTGGCTCAACGGGCTAAGGCACCAGCCACGTACACCTGAGCTGGTGGGTTTGAATCCAGCCCGGGCCTGCCAAACAACAATGATGGCTGCAACCAAAAAATGGCCGGGCATTGTGGCAGGCGCCTGTAGTCCCAGCTACTTGGGAGGCAGAGGCAGGAGACTTGCTTGAGCCCAGGATTTGGAGATTGCTGTGAGCTGTGATGCCACTGCACTCTATCCAGGGTGACAGCATGAGGCTCTGTCTCAAAAAAAAAAAAAAAAATAGTTGTACATATTTTAGGGGTACTTTTTTTTTTTTTTTGGAGACAGAATCTCAAGATGTTGTCCTGGGTAGAGTGCCATGGCATCATACCTCACAGTAATCTTCAACTCTTGGGTTCAAGTGATCCTCTTGCCTCAGTTTTTCTTTTTCAGTAGAGATGGGGGGTCTCGCTTTTGCTTAAGCTGGTCTCAAACTCATGAGCTCAAACTATCCACTTGCCTTGGCCTCCTAGAGTGCTAGGATTACATGTGTAAGCCACCTTGTCTGGCCTACATGTGATATTTGGATAACATGTATACATTACGTAATTGGTCTATCCCACCTCAAATATTTATCTTCTTTGTGCTGGAACATTACAATTCTCTTCCAGCTATTTTTACATATGCAATAAATTACTGTTAATTGTAATTTCTCTGCTGTACTGTTGAATACTAGAACACAGTGAGAATCCTTCCACACAGTGAGTTTTTTTAATGTAATATCCGTGCCCTCTGACCCAACAACTACCAATAAAGGGCTTGGCTAAATAACTCATTGCCCCTCCCACCTGGGGCTTCCTCAACTATGGTGGGAACAACACTACAATTCACCCTATGAGATGTGGGAAAGATGAGCTGTGAATTGACAAGCACTGGCCTGGCCCAGGGGAGGCCTTGGGGGTTACTAGACACAAGTCTATTCCTCTTGTTGTTGATGACATTGAAGTTGTCACTCCAATGATACTGTAAGTTGGGGTCAATACTCTATAGATGAAGAAACTGAGGCTCTGACAGATGGCCAGAGCAACTATACCAACAGCAGGGTTTCAGGTGGGGAATTTTCCCTGCACCTTTTGCATTTAATTCCCACAAATATCCTTCAAGAGAGGTATGATCATCAGTCCATTTTCCACTGGAGGAAACTGAGCCACAGGAAGCAGATATATCTAGACCCAGGGTTAAATCCAGCACACATCCCCAGTTTCCCTACATCTCTAGCACATCAAGCATTTGGTAATCTGTTAACCAAGTGAAATTCCTCAGCCTAAATTCCAGATGCTAGCTTTGTCTGATACTAAGAAATGCACTAATACAGCCTCACTGTCCAGAGACACTTAAACTGAGCACTACAGTAATGCAGCATTCCTCATGGCAGGATGGCCAAAACTTAAAATCTGGCACAGCATGATGCATGCAAGAGATACAGAGATATCTGGTCTCAGGCTGGCACTAGGCAATGGGTCATGTGATGCAGGAGTCCAGGAAAACCTGGAGAACAGGGCCTGGCAGATCTCAAAGGATGGGCACAAGACATGGCAGAGCATGGTACCGAAATGGGAGTGGCAAGCACCAGTCTCTGCTGCTTTCTCCATACACTAAGCTTCCTCCTTTTCGGGTTGGTCTCTGGTCCTAAAGGGTGTTAAGGGCCTTGATGTAACAAGGACCTACTATGTTCAGGATAGGAAGAAAGTACCTATTGTGCACGAGAGGGAGGCAAGCTGAAGGTGCAGCAAGAGTGGCCAGCCTGGGTCTCTGCTGCTATGTTTGTATAGCTCCAAGCACCCTTCTTGCTCAGGGTCCCTCCTGAAAGAAACAGGAATGCGACCAAACTTGAAAACTTAATTTTTTTGGCTCGGCGCCTGTGGCTCAACGGGCTAAGGCGCCAGCCTAGTATACCTGAGCTGGTGGGTTCGAATCCAGCCCCGGCCCATCAAACAACAATGGCGGTTGCAACCAAGAAATGGCCAGGCGTTGTGGTGGGCGCCTATAGTCCCAGCTACTTGGGAGGCAGAGGCAGGACACTCGCTTGTGCCTGGGAATTGGAGGTTGCTGTGAGCTGTGATGCCACAGCACTCTATCCAGGGAGACAGCTTGAGGCT
>CAUYON010169747.1:0-11176 GCA_963573935.1 Arctocebus calabarensis
AAGCAGTATAAAAGAGGTACTATTTTTGCCTTAATATTCACCCTAAACTCTGTGTGTGTATTTCTTTCTTTCTTTTTTTTTTTTGTAGAGACAGAGAGTGCCGTGGCATCACACAGCTCACAGCAACCTCCCAACTCCTGGGCTTAGGCGATTCTCTTGCCTCAGCCTTCCTAGTAGCTAGGACTACAGGCGCCGACCACAAGGCCCGGCTATTTTTTTGTTTTGCAGTTTGGCTGAGGCTGGGTTTGAACCTGCCACCTTTGGCATATGGGGCCGGCACCCTACTCGCTGAGCCACAGGTGCCGCCCCTGTGTGTGTATTTCTAATTACCATTTCAGTCCTTTTTCCAGAAAGACTATAAAATTGTATAAATTTTGTTTTAGTATTTGAATCACATCATCACTACTGTACCAACCCAATTAAGGTTTCATGAATGTTTAAAATGAGTGACTTCAGAAAGTGTAGTTCAACATAATACTGTGACCTCTAGTGACCACAAGTAGTTTTAGTTCTTATGTTTGTGTAAACAGATACCCTGTTTTAATAAAGGGTGCGCAAATTGTTGTGTATTTTTAAAGGAATAAGTATATTGGAATTTATAGAAAAAATATCTTTGCTTATTTTCACAAGTTACACTTAATATTTTTTCAGACTTAATGGCAAGGATTAAGGCAGGATTAATGGCAAGATCTTCATTAACAGGTCCTCTGTTCAACGTTCTAATCTTAAATGGATGCATTTTGTTACCTCCCCTTCTCTAAAAAGGTACTATTGCAGTGTATACATTAGTCAGTGCATATATTTCAAACTTCTTTTCCTAAGTTGCTTAGTTGCTGCAGTGAACTTTACATTTCAGAATCTCTTCACTGTTTTCTCATCATATTTATTGAATACCTATTGTGTACCTTACACTATGCAGAGAAGATTCTGCCTTGGTGAACAGGTTGGAATTCTAATCCCAACTCTGGTCAGGTGGTGGTAATTGGTTCAGAGTACTGTTCTGAGAAAAATTCTGAGGCTCTGTGTTTAGCAGAAAGGAGTACCTTCATTGATTAGTGCTATGTGACTGTGAGCACTGGATGGAAGAACAAGGACATGCATAAATTTGTCAACCCCCCAAATAAAAAGAATAGTAATGGGCTCTGCGCCTGTGGCTCAACGGTCTAAGGCGCCAGCCATATACACCTGAGATGGCGGGTTCGAATCCAGCCTGGGTCCACCAAACAACAATGATGGCTGCAACCAAAAAATGGCCAGGCATTGTGGCGGGCGCCTGTAGTCCCAGCTACTTGGGAGGCGGAGGCAGGAGACTTGCTTGAGGAATTGGAGGTTGCTGGGAGCTGTGATGTCACAGCACTCTGTCCAGGGCGACAGCTTGAGGCTCTGTCTCAAAATAAAAGAAAAAAAAGAATAGTAATGAAAGGGGATATATGGCTTATTAACATTTAGACCATTGATTCATTATGTTGTATGTAAGCTTATCTAGTAGGATGTCCAACCTTCTTTTTTCTCTGCTGAGCATTGGAAGAATAAGAGTTGCCTTGGGCCACATGTTAAATAGACAAACACTAATGCAAGCTGATTAGCAAAAGAAAAGTCCATGTAAAAAAAAGTCCTCTCAAATTCAGCATGTGGCCTGTGGACTGCAGAATGGACACCTCATACAGTTTTTCTGGACTCAGTTTGAAATGGCTTATGATTTTCTAAATGTTATTCATTCTGATCCTTCTCTGCCTAAGCAGAATTAATCATTCCTTTATTGTTGCTATATTAGCTCTGTATTACTTGAATTATATGATAAGATCTCCTTATTTCTTCTTTATCATTTACTTGTCTGGCTTCACTATGGATTAGGAACATATTAAGGACAGTATTTTACTTGTCTTTATATCCATAATACCTAACACTGTGCTTGGTACATGTCTTATTTAGTCAAAAAATGAGACAGTATTTCCTGATGACCTGAATGATGTCTTACATGAACAGTGAGACATTTATTAAACATTTATTGTGTCGAAAGATGAAGTAGCTAGGTCTTAGTCTTAGGTGATGGTGCGACTCAAAGGGAAGAGGCAAAAGTAGACAAGATCCTGTTTTTTAGTTCTCTGAGATGGAGAGATTTGGGATTTGAGTCTCCATGTCTATGAAAATGGTAGTGCTGTTAGAAAAAGTTGGGGAGTGGATTTGGGTAGAATGAGTTTGGTTTTGGAGCTGTTAGATTTTGATGGAAAATATTTTTGTTTATAGTTTTAGATGGAGGGCTGGAGAGAAGAACTTCATAGTGAGCCAGCATATATACATGCTATTATGAATGGCAATCTACCTTACTGTTACTGCTTGCTCAGTTTCCACGTTTCCTTTCAGACTCCAGTAGGGCAGGGAACATGTCTTAGTTAAAGCTGTATCCTCAGCCACTACATATAACCATAGTTGTTTGCATATGCTAGGCGCTTAGTAAATTTGTTCAGTGAATTAACTTCTATACTATTAGTTGACTTAAATCCATCCTATGTTGTCGTTAGTATTAACTAGTTTTAAAATTACTGAGGTGATGGATGGAGCCTGTGGCTCAAAGAAGTAGGGCGCTGACCCCATATACTAGAGGTGGCAGGTTCAAACCTGGCCCCGGCCCCTCCCAAAAAAACCTGCAGGGCAGCACCTGTGCCTCAAAGGAGTAGGGCACTGCCCTGTATGCTGGAGGTGGCTGGTGCAAAACCCAGCCCCGGCCAAAAAAACCTGCAAAAACAAACAAACAAACAAAAAACCTGCAAAAAAAATCACTGAGGTGATCAGTTTTCATAGAATCATTAGAATTTTAGACTTGTAGGCTCGGCTCCTGTGGTTCAACGGGTTAAGGCACCAGCCACGTACACCTGAGCTGGCGGGTTAGAATCCAGCCTGGGCCCGCCAAACAACAATGACGTCTGCAACCAAAAAATGGCCGGGTGTTGTGTCGGGTGCCTGTAGTCCCAGCTACTTGGGAGGCAGAGGCAAGAGACTCACTTGAGCCTAGGAATTGGAGGTTGTTGTGAGCTGTGATGCCACGGCACTCTATCCAGGGTGACAGCTTGAGGCTCTGTCGCAAAAAAAAAAAGAATTTTAGACTTGTAGAGATTTTTGAAATAGTTGACAGATTCCCCCCACTTACACCTTGGAAAGGTGAAGCCAGCTATACAGACTCATTAGTCAACACTCCAGATTTAGCTATACAAAGTGTTCATTGAAGTGTAGAGCCATAATTATTTATTCGTCTTTCAGGCTGATAACAGAATATTGACTTGTATAGATTTGTTTCATTGTATGGCTTTTCTTCCTCTTGTTTTGGTCATTTCTTTCTAGTGCTTTGAACTCTAGCTCCTAAAAAGGAGATGAATTTTATTTGTGCTTTTTGACATTAGGTTTTTTTTTGGTATCTAATGATTAACATGAAATTCTGGATAAGCTATTGATTTTATTTACTCCTTCCTTGTTCATGTTGGTGAGTCATGATGGTTCTACATTTATCATTAATAATAAAAGTATTAATTATAGATATATTCTTATGAAGTATTGGACTTTGTTTAAACACTGTCTTCTGTAAAAACTTGAAAAAGGTGGATCTGGCTGAGACCACAATCAGTATATAATTTTAAAATTCACAAAGTTTTCATTTTATTATTATTATTATTATTGTTTTTTGAGACAGAATCTCACTTTGTCACCCTGGTGGAGTGCTGTGGTGTCATAGCCCATAGCAACCTCAAACTCGGGTTCAAGCAATCCTCTTGCCTCAGCCTCCTGAGCAGCTGGAACTACAGGGGCTCACCACACACAATACCTGGCTATTTTTAGAGATGGTCTTGCTCTCTCTTGCTTAGGCTGGTCTTCAATTCTGTGAGCTCAGGCAATCCACCTACCTCAGCATCCCAGAGTGCTAGGTAGGATTATGGCCTGAGCCGCCACACCTGGCCTTAAAGTTTTTATTTTTAAAGTGTGGACATCAATCATCAGATTAAAGGAATCTTCTGGTGTTATATTTTATGGCTTTCTGAACAGAGATAGTATATTTGTTTAGAACACATAACAAGCATTACCTTAATTTGAATTAGATTTTTAATAAAACGTTCTTTTTTTCCTTTCTTGTTTCAGTACATAGAAAAAGAGGAAGTTGTCTTGTGGATGAATACTGTGGGGCCCTACCATAATCGACAAGAAACATACAAATATTTTTCACTCCCATTCTGTGTGGGCTCAAAAAAAAGTATCAGTCATTACCATGAAACTCTAGGAGAAGCACTTCAAGGAGTTGAATTGGAATTTAGTGGTCTGGATATTAAATTTAAAGGTAAGTAAATCTCAATAGTCCTCACAATACAGGTTAGACTGTAGATCAGAGTTTCTTAACTTTGGCACTGTTGACACTGGGGCTAGATAATTCTTTGTCGTGTGGGGCTGTCATGTGCATAGTAGGATGTTTAGCAGAGTCCCTGGCCTGACCCACTAGATGAGAGCAGCACCTTGTGGTTGTGAAAACCAAAAAAGTCTCCAGATATTGCTAGTCATCCTAGGTTGAAGAGCTACTACGCTAGAAACATTCTAAAAAATGTTTTACTCTGTAAATATGTCACCTTTAGGAAAGTATGTTAGTAACTAAGAAAGATTTATTTTAAATATTTATAAAATAATAAATGTTAATAAAATTATATCTTCCTGGCATATTTTTTTCCTAAAAACTATTTTCTAGTAGATCTTCTATTGATTTGGCGTATGTGGCCTGGGAAGGCCTTCACAGATTCATAATGAAGTAATTTCTGGAGGTCTGAGGCTGTAGTAGGATGTGTATATACTTAAAAAATTATGTGTAAAACCTCAAATTCAAACCTGTACCATTTGCTCATCATATATTTATGAATGTTATATTGATTTATCCTCTTAATACCTGTAGGATATTTAAATTTTAAATCAAAGAGTGTTAAACTTGGGGAAAAAAACTCATTCGGTTATTATGCAGGTATTTGTCTGGTCCTTTGAGTAGGTTTCTACTTTTTATTTTCTTTCCTCTTTGTAGTTTGTCAGAGAGTATTTCTCGCATAGGCATTTTTTTAAATTAAATCATAACTGTGTACATTAATGCAATCATGGGGTACAATATGCTGGTTTTATATACAATTTGAAATATTTTCATCAAACTGGTTAACATAGCCTTCACAGCATTTTCTTAGTTATTGTGTTAAGACATTTATATTCTACACTTAGTAAATTTCACATGTATCCTTGCATAGGCATTTTTTGTATAGTGAGTGGAAGGTTGAGTAATTGAATTCTTGCAGGATCTTTGATTAGGTGTCTTGGTTTTTGAATAGAGCATGGATCTTGTAATCGGGAGCTTTGAATTTTAATTCCATTTCCTTTACTGTATTGATTTTAGTAAAGTTATTTACTCCAGTTTTGACTTCTGTAGTTCCATGCATGAGATGAATAGGAACTGACTTCTGGTATTTTTACTACTTTGGGGTGGAAGATGTTAATGAGATATTTACAAGATAATTTTACTTTAATTTTTATTTGTTAAATTTTATTTTTGTTTTTAGGACTTTTTGGTTATTTCTGAAAATAGATATACTATACACATATTCTTTTTTCCCCCATTATATTCCTTGGGGTTTAATTATAAAATTAACTTGTAAACTTAAGCCACAGCAGCCTAGCCTATAATTTTGTGAATCATTGTAAACATGCCCTGGTGCTTGAGTTTAAATTAATTAGATAATTTAAGTATTTAATCACAAATAAGGAGAAAATATAAACTGGAATGTATGATCTTTGAGAACCTTGATACCATATTTAATCATTGTCTTTGTTTTTTTGCTATAAAGGAATACCTGCAGCTTCATAATTTATAAAGAGATTTATTTGGCTCGTGGTTCTGCAGGCTATATAAAAAGAATGGACCAGCGTCTGTTTCTGGTGAGGGACTGAGGCTGCTTCTATTCATGGTAGAAGAGGAAGGAGAGCTGGTGTATGCAGAGATTTATTTGGCTAGAGATAAACCTAGAGAGAGAAGAGGAGGTACTAGGCTCTTTTCAACAACTAGTTCTTGCAGAAACTAAAAGTGACACCTCACTCACTCCCACGAGAATCACATCAAGCCATTAATGAAAGATCTGGCCCCGAGATCCAAGCACCACCTCCTACCAGGCCCCACCTACACTTTGTCTTTTTCCATATTTTGTGCACATTTCTAGTTTATTAAAGAGGAACCGGTAAGAGAGATTAGGTAAAACTCCTGAGCCCTACTTTGCTACTATGTACAGATTTCATCAACTTTTGAAATCCTTACCCATATTTACTAAAGAAGAGTACTCATTCAGCAATCTTGAACTCTCTTCTTTTATTAGATCACAGAGGCTGAGATGAATAGGTTATTTAAATAGATGAAGTTGGTTTTCTTAGGCTAGAAAAGTGGGATTTATTGTTTTTTAAACTAAGCTAAGCACTTTCAAATTAAAAGAAGAGCTAGCCTGGTGTACCGCTGAGAGTTGATGGTTCTTCAGGATCTTGTCAACTCTTCACGTCCAGCATGGATATACTGCTAAATAAGTGGCCCAGATGAAACAGTAAATGCTGATTAGAGTTGTGATTCCTCTGCTGTAGCCCTTTGCTTGCTGCTATTCAAAGGTAAAGTTGATCATATATTAGAAAGTCTTCCTGAGTGTTACTTATAGTAGCATAACATTTAAAAGGTAGGATGCGCCTCAGAGATTATGTCATCCATTTTTCTTTATGGAGGCCCAGAAATGAAGTGATTTGCTCATGGTATATCATAGCATACTAATAATGTAATGGAAACTAGAACATTCTGTCTCTCTGTGAACTATAGAAATATTTACTGTATATTGTTATTCTTTGATGCCTTACATATTTAATTTTTAAAGATTCTTCTGAAGATATGTTCAAATAAAACAAAATTTTGGAAATGTGAAACCAGAAAATAAAGTATTAATATGTACATATGTACATACTTCTTTTTAACCTAAAAATTCTGTCAGGCTAAATCAATTTATCACTTTATAAAATGATGATCACTAAAGAGGCTATTTGAGGAACTAATGATAGCCTAAGTCTAATGTAGGATGGTTGTCATTTAAGATTTTATGTATAACTTTCTTTTTCTGTTCTTAAAAATACTACGTGCTAACAGTAGAGGAATATCCTGTATTGAGACCATTTAAAGAAAATACATTAAATACAGAAGGGCAGACATCTTTGGGCATCCTTGCACCAGGCCTGAATTTATTACTCTCTAATTTTGAAGAGTACCTCTTAGACAGAACTTTGCTTTTATAGAATAGAAAGAACATGTGCTTTAGGGTCAGAGAGGCTCCATGCATCCCATTTCCACCTCTGCTTACTTGTGTGGTCCTGGGAAAGTTATTCAACCTCTTTGATCTCATAGAAGCATAGGAATTCTGTTTGATGGAATTGTCAGGTTTCAATGAAGTATTGCATGTGAAGCATTATTCAAAGTTCCTGTTACATAGTTTATATTAAAAAATGGTAATTGTTATGAGTACTAATAGTACATCATATGGGGTGTGTAGTTCCAGCTTGATTTTGTGTCAGACATTACGAAATGTTAAATTAGTTTATTGATTATAGAATTTGATTTATCCCCAAGTTGCTGCATTAGCTTATTGCAGTACCATTCTTACCATTGTTGCATCCTTAGCTATTAAGACATAGTAAAGCTTTTAATAAATTGTCAAGCCCTCAGACCATTTGTGCCTATTTGTTCTCATGATAATTGGTTCGTTACGATCATTAGATGATCTGGAATAGTAATTCTTAACCAGGAGAGGTCACCCCCCTCCACCGCCACTCCCCCTCCTCCACACCCATTTGAGAATTCCTGTAGTATAATGAGGGATGTTAATTGTTGAAAAAAAAAGTTAGTGACTTCTAGAGGTTTCCTTCCTTCCATTTAGTTTATTGATCTTCCTTGAATTTTCTCTTGCTTGACTATCTCACCTTAATAGGGGGATGAAATTATTTTATAAGGATTTCTTCCCTGAAGTGAATTGGTAAGATGAGTGCATGCAAATAAAAAATGGCAAGGGCTGCATAGAGGCAGTTTATACTGCTAGTCAGGTTGGTCACTTAATCTGTACTTTTCATATAGTAGTTTAATTAACTATGAATATACTAATTTTTCTAGTCCTTGTTTTCCTTTAATTTATTCAATAGTTATCAAGTATCTTACTGTGTTCTGGCACTGTTGTAAGCTCTGGATATACAGAGTTCAGCTGGGAGCTCAGGAATCCATGGACTCTCTGAAATTGCACACTTAATTTTATGTGAATGTGCATTTTGGCGGAGGGGTGGGGGAGGTGCAAGGGAGATACGATTTTTATTGGATCCTCAAGGGATCTGAGGTCCAAGAAGGAATTTTAAGAACATTATAAATTTGTTGACACTTTCTATCCTTAAAACAACTCTGGGAAGGAGATAGATGTTATCTCTGTTTAATAGTTGAGGGAACTGAGGTTAATGGAGGTTAAATAACTTGCTTTTTTATTCATATAGCTAATAGATACAGGAACTCCCCTTTCTGCTCGTTTCCCTATTAATTTGTCTATATTGATTTCATGAGACTTTGCCAACTGCTGCTGGATTTGAGGGAGAGTCGTGCTCTTTTTCCTATTTAGTAATGTTATCACAAGAGAAAGTAAACAAAGTGTGGCATGATGTGTTCTTAGAGAATTCATGAATAATTATAGTATCACATTTTTTCTCAATTTTTTTTTTTGCCTATTTAATTATTAGTCTGGAGTTTGATTGGGAATTGATGATAGACTATCTGTGTGTGGTTTCCAGATCTACTTAACTTTGCTTTCTATTTGACAGATATTGTTAACATTTGCCACTTTACAACTTCGATTTTATTTTTTTTCCCACAAAAAGTACTTACGTTGGTAAAATCTATTGCGTCTTCAGAATACCTTGGTATATGTTCCATGTGAG
This sequence comes from Arctocebus calabarensis, assembly GCA_963573935.1. Taxonomy (NCBI): domain Eukaryota; kingdom Metazoa; phylum Chordata; class Mammalia; order Primates; family Lorisidae; genus Arctocebus; species Arctocebus calabarensis. The sequence goes on from CAUYON010169747.1 coordinate 9,001, forward strand.
AAAGGTATATCCTATTATAATCCTAAAGCAGTGATTTGTGGTAGCATATTTTTTCAGATTGTTTGCTAGTTATGTAGAATACTGAACAATGATTCAGCATATTCCTACACATTGTATTAGTTATCTTCAAAGGGCCTCCCTCCTGAGAGAAGGATTGTTTGGGTTAGTTATTTATGATATTTGTATTTGTCTACATGCCTGGAAGAGGAATTTCATTAAACTATGACCAGCATTCCTTTTTTTTTTTTGAGACAGAGCCTCAAGCTGTCACCCTGGATAGAGTGCAGTGGCATCACAGCTCACAGCAACCTCCAATTCCTGGGCTCAAGCGAGTCTCTTGCCTCCGCCTCCTAAGTAGCTGGGTACCTGCCACAACGCCCAGCCATTTTTTGGTTGCAGCCGTCATTGTTATTTGGCGGGCCCAGGCTGGATTCGAACCCACCAGCTCAGGTGTATGTGGCTGGCGCCTTGGCCCGTTGAGCCACAGGTGCCAAGCCGATCAGCATTCTTTTTACAGTCTGCCATAATGATAGGGTTTTCCTTTTATAGTAGCATTGCTTTTTTAGAGTTTATATTAAGGAAGGATAATCTTCAAGATCTCTTTGTCAATTCTGAAAGACTCTCCTGCAAAATTTCATTTGTTTAGATTTAGCATTCTCTCCTTCTGTACACATGCACACACACACACACACACACATACTAATTTATACACAGATGCCTGTATTAAGGTGTATACCCTATTGCACATTTTATCTAGTAATTTTCTTTTTTGATTTTTTTTTTTTTTTAATTATACTGTTAAAAATTGTTGACTTTGTTTTTGTTTAGTGCCTACTCTATGCAAGGTACTGACACAGGTATATGTGGGGATAAAGAGTATATCATCAGTTATGGACAAAACTTTCAAAATCTACTGGTGCTTTTGAGTTACTAAGATGTTGGTGTGAGGTAGAAAGTGGTACAGGCCTACAGGCCATAGGTAGGTATGGAAAGAAAAGCCTGAGGACTTCAGAGAAAGTGGCAGTCATTGGGGGGTGAGAGGTAAAAGGTGCAGGGAATCAGGAACTACTTGTAGAGGAAAGGGGGTGGGGATAGGAGAGATTTTAGGCTAGATATATGAGGTAGACTTAATAGCATGAGGAAGAAAGCTCAGAGGCCAAGGGAGGACAAGGTATGTGGGATGATAGATCAGTTGGGAAGCAGAGAGTTGAACTAAAGTTCAGACTGAGGAATTTTAAAAAACTTTATATAGGTAAATGTCATATATATTTCAATGGTTTTGCAGAGGTAGCTGTGAGGTCGCCCGCAGAGGCTGGAGTTGTTTGCTGCCCCTTTTGCCAGCACCTTCCTTTATTCTGCCTGTGCCTCTATAGCCGCAGTTGCCTGCTGCCTTTTGTTTATTATCACATTCCATGGAGACCCCATTACAGAACTTCTTGCTGCCATTCTCCTACTTTCCCATGTTTCACTGCTCTGCTTCAGTTTTTACCATTATGAAAACCCTAAATTCCTTGCTGCCTACAGGGGCCTGGGTAGAAAGAAAATCTGTGTGGGAGTCATTGTTGTAGGAAGTCGGATTACTTTCCTACTTTGAAGGTGAGAATATTTCTCCATCTTTCTTCCATGGGACTTCAGAGTTTGCTGTCATTTTGGGATACCTGCACTGGGTTGATGTATAATAAGGGGAAGCTGTTTTCTCTGTTGAGGGTCGGGGAGATGTATTGATGGGTATCTTGAATTGTGACTTAGTATAGAGACAATATTGAAGGTAGCCATTAAATTCATGGTTAAGGTATAGTCTATGTTTAAGAGGTTTGATCAATATTTAAGAAGGTTAGTAATGTTTCTTTGGAAAAAATACTTTTCAGATTCTATTTTTTTTTTTTTTTTTTTCGCAGAGTCTCAATATGTCGCCCTCAGTAGAGTGCTGTAGTATCACAACTCATAGCAACCTCAAACTCTTGAGTGTAAGCGATTCGCTTGCCTCAGCCTCCCAAGTAGCTGGGACTACAGGCGCCTGCCACAACGCCCGGCCATTTTGGTTGCAGCCATCATTGTTGTTTGGTGGGCCCGGGCTGGATTCGAACCCTCCAGCTCAGGTGTACGTGGCTGGCGCCTTAGCCCCTTGAGCCACAGGCGCCGAGCCAACATTTCAGATTCTAAATAACCAATATTG
>CAUYON010169750.1:0-25179 GCA_963573935.1 Arctocebus calabarensis
TGTGGCGGGCGCCTGTAGTCCCGGCTACTTGGGAGGCAGAGGCAAGAGACTCGCTTGAGCCCAGGAATTGGAGGTTGCTATGAGCTGTGATGCCATGGCACTCTATCCAGGGTGACAGCTTGAGGCTCTGTCTCAAAAAAAAAAAAAAAAAAAGAAAAGAAATGCAGATTTTGATTCCTCAAAAAGAGTGAGGAGTTTTAAAAAGATAAGTTATAAAACATTCCGCTCTTTTTCAGACCCTTACTTCTGTTATGGTATGGTTTTTAGAACTTCCCCATCTTTCCATTCCCTTAAAAGCCAAACATAAAATGAAATGAACCAAATTTTTCTCATTTTTATAATACAGAAACATTTTATATTCTCTTAATTTGTGTTAATACATGTCCTTGTAGTTACACCTAGAAGCCCAAAACATTTCTCCAAACCCACATGATTCTCCTGTTGTGAGATTCTCCTTGCTGTTATTATTTTATTTGTATGTTATTACACACTTTTTACCAAAATATATTTAAGACTGATTTATCTATAAAATTGCTAGAAGAAAATTTTGGTAAATTTTTTTTCCAAATTTTTCAAATATCAGAACATAAAATAGAAGATAAATTATATTACACTACCATTCTAACTGTAAAACAGATGATAAATTATAATACTTAAAAAATTACATAAATCTATAAATTTATAGACCACATGATATTTATTATTCCTTTACCCCTCAAACAAATTAAAGACTTCATCCTTGATTATTTTTGAAAATTAAAAAAAAATTTTATTCAGAGGAAATGCATGTAGCACAAAATTAATTGCTTTAACATGAACAATTCCATGTCATTTAGTATATTCATAATTTTGAAGGCATCACTGCCACTACTAGTTCCAAAATATTTCCATTGCTCCAAAATAAAACCCAGTATCATTAAATTATTTTTCCCCTCTAAAGACGACAGGCGCATGGCCTACAGACACATGAAGAAATGCTCACCATCCTTAATGATCAGAGAAATGCAAATCAAAACTACTTTGAGATACCAACTTTAAACTTTTTAAGCGCTGACATGATGCCACAAATGGGAAATTCCACAACTGACTTCATCTGACATGTCACAGTCGAATCACAGGCACACAATACATAGTTTATTTTGTGTCTCCCTTGTAAAAATGATGTCCAGATGTGACCAAGAGAGCATGCCCAAACAAGGTAATGAAATGCCACACCCACGGCTAGACCTGTCAATGATAGCTTTCCCCATAATGCCACATGATTATTAAAATGCATAAAATTACTTGAAGCTTTGTGCATATGGTTTATATGAGACATAAGTAAATTCTGTGTTTAGACTTAAATCTTCTCCCCAAGGCATCTCATTATGTATATGGAAGTATTCTAAACCCCCCCCCATATGCAAAATTGGAAATTTTTCTGTCCCAAGCATTTCAGATAAGGGATCATCAACGAGAATCATCCTCACAGCTAAGAATTTTCTTTCCTTACGTTGCTTAGTTCACTTTTCATTACTATGAGTATGAGGCAAACCTTTAAAAAAGAAAATCTCCTCATAACCTTCAACACATCATCATTTCCTCACATCCCTTCAACAACAAGTGAACATTCCTGGTGTTTCAAATCATCACTGTGACTTGGAGATAATTGAACCTGGAATATGAGTCTCTCAATTTTAAAGATCTGATGAACATTGATGACAACCTAGTCCATCCCTCACAATGGATGGAAAAAATAAATCCTAGAATACTTTGCTCAAGGCCAAATAATGATGAATATTTCTGAGAGCTGAACGTAGATCATTTTGCTCTAACTATTGTTCACTGTTCTCTATCATTGTAATATACTATCTCTGCATCTTTCTGAGTTATATGTAGTCGCTATGTAACTAAAAAGGATACCAAAGTGATTTAATTTTTCTATCTTCTGGCGAATTCACTCTGAACTTCATTAGGCATAGAGCACATCCCCCAAAACAATAAATAGAGGATAATAGGTGGATCAATACAAAAGTTTTGAGATGAGCTGTGTTATGATCTGTTATTTCACTGCCAAGAAACACAGTTGACAGCAACCTTTCTGATTTACCCATGTAAGTTTTATTTGCTTAGCCTATTGGTGTTGCTAAGAGGGTTTTGGGTTTGTCCAGGCAGACTTTATGTTTCTTGATTTTTGTGTATTTCAAAGCTTTCATAATGAACCACATATTTATTACCTGTTCTATGCCAAGAATTGGGTTAAGCATTCTATATGTTATTACCTTGTTTAATCACCAAAGGATTGCAATCTCCGAAATAGGTCCTAATTCTGTCTTGTTAATTATTTGGCTATACAGACTAGAATATTTTATAGATACATAAAGAAGAAAAAGTTTATAAGGAGGTGAAAACTATAGACTCTAGACTAAGGCCTTGGCCATGCCAGGATGAAAGGGCGGCTGCTAGTTTGCCCATGGTGGGGAAGTTGCTCATTTGGTGGCTCCAACTGAACCACATCTCCCAGGATCTCTGTCACTGAAATGGAATTCCGGATGCCAAATTTAAGTCTTCACTGACTATAATTGATTTGAAAAACACAAATCACATCCAGAACAATAGCTGCAAGGGAGGCAGGAAATGAAGTGTAGAGGCTGGAAGGGAATAGGAAGTCATGTAGCAAGTAAGAATGGATGCTGTAAAAGCCTATACAAATGACTCTCTGTAATTATTATCCCATTTAAAATCAGTGAGAGGTGTGAGTACAGTTTCAATCTACTACATGTGGCTAACCAGTTCTCCCAGCACCATTTATTAAATAGATATTTGTTTTTCCAATGCATGCTTTTGTTAGGTTTATCAGAGATCAAATATTTTTATGCCGGTACTCTGCTGTTTTGATCATAGACCTGTAGTATAATCTGAAGTCTGGTAATGTGATTCCTCCAGATTTGTCTTTATTTCTAAGAACTACGTTGTCCATTCAGGTTTTTTCTTGTTCTATATGAAATTAAGTATTATTTTTTAAAACTCTTCAAAGTATGACATTTGAGCTTTGATGAGGATTACATGAAATCTCTAGTTTGCTTTGTGTAGTATGAATATTTTAACAATATTGATTCTTCCCAGTCATGAGCATGGTATATTCTTCCATTTGTTAATGTCTTCTGCTATTTCTTTTTTCAGGGTTTCATAATTTTATATTGTGCTCTTTCTGGATAGAAGATTTAAATTTAAGACTCAACATGATAAAAATTCTAAAAGAGAATGTGGGGAAAACACTTGGAAATTTTGGCCTGGAAAAATATTTGATGAGAAAGAAACCCCTGGAAATTTCAGCAGCACCAAAAATAAATAACTGTGATTTGATCAAGCTAAATACTTCTGTACAGGTAAGGGCACCATAACCAAAGCAAAAAGCCAGCCTTCAGAATGGGAGAAGATTTTTGCATGTTATGAATCTGACAAAGGCCTGATAACTAGAATCTACAGAGAACTTAGGTTAATCAACAAGAAAAGAGCAAACGACCCCATTTAAATTGAGCAAGAAACTTGAACAGAAAGTTCTCGGAAGATGTCTGATGAATGGCCAACAAACATAAAAAAATGCTCATTGTCTTTAATCACTAGAGAAATGCAAATCAAAACCACTCTGAGATATGACCTAATTCCAGTAAGATTAGCCCACATCACAAAGTCCCAAATCTGCAGATGCTGGCATGGGTGTGGAGAGAAGGGAATACTTCTATAATGCCGGTGGGATTGCAAACTAATACAACCTTTATGGTAAGAAGTATGGAGAATTTTCAAAGAACTAAAAGTTGACCTTCACTTGGATCCTGCAATCCCATTACTAGGTATCTACTCAGAAGAACAAAAATCATTTTGCCACAAAGAAATTTGCACCAGAACATTTATTGTAATGCAATTCATAATTGCCAAATTGTGGGAAAAAAATGCCCATCAACCCATAACTAGATCAAGCAACTGTGGCATCATGGAATACTATTCAGCCATAGGAAAGGATGGGGACTTTACATCTTTTATGTTTACTTGGATGGCATTAAAACCTATTCTAGTTAGTAAAGTATCCCATAAATTAGAAAAAAAAATACCCAATGTACTCAATACTGATATGAAACCAATATAGATACCTAGTAACAGCATTACAGGATCAAATGGAAGATCAACTTTCAGTTCCTTCAGAATTCTCTGCACTTTTTCCCATAAAGGTTATATTAGTTTGCAATTCCACCAACAGTGTAGAAATGTTCCCTTCTCTCCACATCTGAGCAAGCATCTGCAGATTTGGGACTTTGTGATGTGGGATTATATAAACAGTTACACATCTATATGAACATTGAAACACAAATATAGTCTAGCACGGGAGGAGGGGCAAGGAAGAAGGAGGGGGGGCAAAGAGTAGGAGGGGAGGGCAGTTGCAGGGTCTCACCTAATGTGCACAATGCAAAGGCGTTACAGCTTGAACTTTACCTTGGAAGTGAGGATAATGTAACCTAAACTTCTATACCCTCATATTAATTTTGAAATTAAAAAAATGTTCAGAAAATTAAAAAAAAATAAAATGAGAAGTCAGGTGATAGAATATTGTGACCAGAACGAAGTCATGTAGCCTTTATGAGGTCTTCAATGTGACTTACATGATTCAAACTTCCTCTCTTTTCTCTATACCACAATAGCTCTCTTGATTTCCTTGACTGGCCCATTAAACCACAGAATCCCTCCTGATTTCTCTGCCCTCCATCTTCCAGGCCTGAATTTCAACTTTCTCTGCCCTTAACTTTTTGAAAAAAATTTAGCAAATGTTTATTCATACTTCATTCCATGAGTTAAATATCATCAGAAAACTGTGCTCCTGCAATGATTATAAGGCATGAGATAGCACAGCCTGCTGATACCATCAAAGAAGCACACAAATGAGTTTGTAAGAAAGGTTACATTCAGCATACAGTTAAAAACTCAATGGATAACATAAGAAAACTTAAAATACTGGTACAATTTATTAGGTATAAGTATATTTCTTTTAGAGATTAAGAAAATCAGAAAAGAATTTGATCACAGATAATGCAAACATAAACTTTGACAGTACCTTGTCCATTTATCCCAAGTTCCATTTAAGAAATTTAGCTCAGTATTACTTAAAATTTAGTATTTCTTAACGTTTCTGTGGTGAAGAATCATTTTCCCCTCCGTCCCATAGAAGGCTGATTATATTCTGAAAATACAATAAAAATGTAGCAAGATTAAATTGTTATACAAAGTTTTAACATTACCTCTCATTAGTTCTCAGACCAATGGTTCTCCATGAATGGAACATTGACTAGTACCATTTTAATTTATGCTGATAGGTTTTGTCTACACTTTAGTAACTTATTCTTTTTTTTTTTTTTTGTAGAGATAGTTTCACTTTATCGCCCTCAGTACAGTGCCATGGCGTCACACAGCTCACAGTAACCTCCAACTCCTGGGCTTAGGCGATTCTCATGCCTCAGCCTCCTGAGTAGCTGGGACTACAGGTGCCCACTACAATGCACCGACTATTTTTTGTTGTTGTTTCAATTTGGCCGGGGCTGTGTTTGAACCTGCCACCCTCAGTTTATGGGGCCAGTGCCCTACTCACTGAGCCACAGGTGCCTCCCTACACTTTAGTAACTTAAAACTTTAAATGCTTTTAAATTTTTCTTCCTTTGTGATTAAAACTCCAAGGGAAGGAGATGGAGGGTTCAAACCCAACCCTGGCCAAAAACTGCAAAAGGAAAAAAAACAAAACAAAACTCCAAGAGAACATAGTAATATCATTTTAAAGTGAAACAATGAAATCTAATCTGAAGACAATATGGGATCAAAAGTCAAAGCAGAGGGGTGAAGAGTTCTGTAAAAGAAAATTATAATTTGAGAACAGTTTACAAAGGTATTTCTCTTCTGAGTTAATGCCCTGTTAATCAAAGACTAACTTCGGGCAGTAATTTGCAATTATGTTCATTTAGTTATGATTTTTTGCTTTACTAAAATGAATTCAGTGAGATGTTAGGCTTTGGATAGCTGCCATCCACACTAAAATGAACAGTAATTAAACTTGTTATTAGTGTTTTTAAGAGCTTGCTAATGCTACTCATTAAAGACTGGATGGATTGTTTTTCAGCCCCTGTTCAATGGTGACTGCATTTTATTACATGGATGTTGGCAGGGGTGTTGGCAAATGACATAGACAGTCTTCCCAGAATGCTCGTGGAAATGAAGTATGAGTACCAGGGGCGATCTGCGTGAACAAAATCTGGAACTTAATGGAATCAACAAAGAACCCAATCGTCAAGGGTGACTTTACGTTTGTGTAAATGATCCTCACCTCCATAAGGATGATGAGGTGATTTTACCATCCGTGATTTTAGACTTGCAAGGGGTGATTAAACAGCTCTGGTCTGCTTTCCCAGTAAAGAAAGAATATTTTTGCTTTCATCCTTGCAGCAAAGCTAAGTGCATGCTACATTTGAGGCTATAGCAACTCTAAGACGTTTCATTTGCTGTTCTACCATCCATCTCTGGATTTGGAATTTTTAGTTAAGAGGAACACAATTTATTTTTTCAAATTATTTCCAGTTTGCCATTTAGAGTATTTGTTCTGCTTTATTTGCAGTGAAACACATACTGTTTATACCTCCAAAACTTTCTGAGACTCATCTGTGAACAAAGATTTAAAAGCCATTCATAGGGCTTCCAAAGAGAAGCTATAAGACAAGTGATAGGTCTTGGAGCTCAGATTATTAAATATTAAACTCCCTTGGAAGGTCAGAGGTATGTATTCTAGTCTGACGGGAACAAAGCTGATAAAAAAATTAATTTGGATAAACTTGATGAATCTAGTTTCTATAGGATAGGCAAGAATTTTCAACAATTTTATTTTCATTTACTCAAATTTAATCCAAGTCTCAGCCTCAAATCCTATTGGACTTATGGGAAACAATAATCTTTGCCATGGTTGGGTGCATCACTTTCCAGCGTTCCCTCATAGCTTAGGACATTTACAGAGAAAGGGCTTCATATGACTATCTGCTGTGGCCACAGCTGACATCTTCATTACACAAATCTGTGACTGAAGTGCTTTTTGCTTTCATGTACATTTGGGAATGTATGTTGAGCCTACCTCTGAACATTTCCTTGTTCCCTCCAAAATCCTTTCACCACCCGCCTTGTGCACCTGCATATACACCAGTGCTCACCCTGGGGACTTGGTATCATCTTTTCAGGATATTCAGTGTTCAGAAAATGAACTTTAGGGTAGGAAATCCCTTACAGAAAATATATAATCTTCATCTGTCTTTATGCCAAATAGTATTCCATGCTATATGTATCCCACAGTTAACTAATCCATTCATGGTTGTTGGGCACTTGGGTTGTTTTCACATCTTTGCGATTGTGAATTGAGCTGCTATAAACATTCAAGTGCAAATGTCATTATGGGAAAATGACTTTTTTATGGGTGGATATTTGGTAATTGGATTGCACATTTAAATTAAAGAAGATGGAGGGGCGAGGAAAGTGTGGTAAGCTCTCATCTGTTGTACAATGTAGGGGCGTATGGCACACTTCATGGGTGAAGGGTTCAACTGCAACTTAGACTCTACCTAAAAATGCAAACAATGTAACCTAATTGTATGTCCCCTGACATTAATCTGAAATTTAGAAAAAATTAAAACTAAATTTTAAAATGTGGCACCCTTTGGGAAGAAAAGTAATAAAAGATGCCCTTTTCTTAAGGGTGATGCAGCCACATTGGAGGGCTTATGGATTAGAGATCAAAGTGGGTTGGATTTCGTCTCTCACTTGTGCTCATTTGTCCAAACCTTCAACATTCCCTTTCTAGATTTGGTAGTAGTTTTCTTCATCAATTACATAATCTTCATCACTATCACTTCATTATATCACAATCACCATTATCACCACCACCACCATCATCGTCATCACCACGGATAGCATCTGAGTATTATTGCATGGAAGGCATTGTTATAAGTGCCGTTTCAATGATTTCTACTAAACTTTAAACATTAGTCTATAGTTTGAATTGATTAACATGTCACTCCTATGTTTCAGGCAATGTTCTAAACGCACAAAAATTATGATTATTTTGTTTAATCTCACAACTGTCAGATAGGAACTATTATTATAATTAGATGAATAACAGATATAGAAGGATTAAGTATGGTGATAAAAAGTTTGTCAATAGACCTATATATTAAATGCGTATCATCTTAAGCTCTTAGAAACTACCCTCGGATAAAAAAATACCATTTTTTTTAAATATGACAATTTTAACTTACTCCATACATGCCTGTATGAATGATCAAAGTAGACAACTCATTTTTGCAAAAGGATATTTTTAACACAGATCAGTGAATAATAACCACTCTTGTTGTATGAGATATTTTAAAAGTTTTTTTTTCTTCTGGAAGCCATTAAGGTGAATCTAAAACTGACTCGTCATATTTGTGGTTGCACTAGATTGAACTATATACAGTTATTCTTATAAAAACATTAAAAAGTATGAGGCAAACTAAATAAATTATGAATATTAAAGGTTACAGCATGGATTTGTCAAAAACAATTAGCAAGTTGATAACCGGGAACATATGAAAAGGAGAAGAAAGTGTATACTCAAAAATGGTTGCAAGTTTTTGATTCTGGGTGAAAGATACACTGATGGTTTTAATTGTCACCTGACAACTTGGTCAAGTCAGAAAGTAAAAAAATGAAAAAAAGAAAAGAAAGAGAAAAAAGGTGATGCTCTATTGTCAAATGGTCAAGGACAGAGAAAAAGACAGATATATGAAAAAAAAAAGACCTTATAAAAGAAATAGGAGTCTTCATGAATCTGACGAACAGGACCAAAAGTTGCTGTATTGAGGGGAAACACTTGCCTTCCAAGCCAACAATTTTTACTTTGATAAAATATCAAGATGCAGTAGAGGGCAGTGCCTGTGGCTCAAAAGAGTAGGGCGCCAGCCCCACATACCAGAAGTGGCAGGTTCAAACCTGCCCCCTGGCCAAAAACTGTCCAAAAAAGATGCAGTAGAATCTTCTTTAATTGTAGTTCGAACCATTGTTTAGTTTCAGAGAAGTAAGACAAAGGAGCCATTACGAATATAACTTGCATTCTTTGAAAAAAATGAAAATTGAGATGAGTTGAAACAAATCATTTCATTGATCTAAAGGTATCAATAATTCAAAGGCCACGATCTTTAAAAGGCCTCTTTTATTGATCTATGAATCAAAACTGTCCCACACAACGTTCCATTGCCCTTCTTCAGCATTTCTATATATTGCCATGCAACATTTATCTTGTGCTTTCAATAATCAAATCTATTGATATGGGGCGTAGTTTTTCAGAATAGAATTATATGTTGTTCTAACTAGTGAAAACATTTAAAAAATGAAAAATGCTCATTTTCTTTCATCACACAAGCCCCCCCACACACACACATACATGCATGTGCACACACACTCACACTGTATATGTCATTGAGACATAAATGAATGGCATTACGATTACAGACTCATGATTGAAAATACAAGAGCAGGTAGAGAGAATCTGATTCTGGTAGTTATTAAAGGACTGGTGAGGAGAGACGGCATGGAGTGCTTCAGAGTTTACAGTTCATCATCATTTGCTGAAAACAAGCAATCAATAGAATATATGACTCTGACAAAGCTGGGAAACTTTTTTATTTAATTAATTAATTAATTAATTTTTTTGTAGAGACAGAGTCTCATCCATCATCCTTGGTAGAGTGCCGTGTCGTCACACAGCTCACAGGAACCTCCAGCTCTTGGGCTTAGGCAATTCTCTTGCTTCAGCCTCCCGAGTAGCTGGGACTACAGGCACTCGCCACAAAGACTGACAATATTTTTATTGCAGTTTTTCTGGGACCGGGTTTTAATCTGCCACCCTTGGTAAATGGGGACGGCTCCCTACTCACTGAGCCACAGGTGCCACCCAAGCTGGGAAAATTTTTCGGGCCATTATCCTCACCCTGTCCCACAAATAAGCAAATAAATATGGGTCTGTATGTTTTTGAATGACTCATGGATTCAATAAAGTAGAGAAAAACCATCTATTCTTTTTATGAGACCCAAGGTATAAATGTTCATAGATGAAATTATGAGGAAGAAAACATCACATGTTCACTCACCACTTTAATTATTTTAATTGCATGTTTCTAATAGCACATTTGTTGGATCATTTTTCTGATTGCTGCTCCTTTTAGTTCTACTTTCCTCCCTCCTATTCACTATGGGAAAATATTAACTATTCTTCAATTATTTCCAGTCTTATTATATGAAAAGTCTCCAGAGGTGGTTTTGGGAGTAGAAATTGGTTTAAACACAACATGTCTTATAATATCCAATTACTCTTTCTTATTTCCCACTGTCTCTTAAATCAGGAAGTCACCAGCAATGAAGTAATAAGCACTGTGTGCTGAAAAGGCCTTTTTGGAAATGGATGTTTAAGCTACACAGTAGAGCAAGTCACATGTTGTACATCCTCACATTTTGGGGGGAGATGACTGTTAAAACATTCTCTGAATAACAACAAAGTTTGTGTTTTCTAGAGTAATCTTACATTTGAGATAAGACCAATCTACCTTTGAAGGCAATTTCATCGTGTCAAATGAAGAACAGCGAGGCTCATACATTTGGAAAGGAGAGCGTAATTTCGCACAGAGGGTTAGAGCCTGCAGAGGGGCCATTCTGACAGGCTGGGAAGCAGAGACACCAGCCAGAAGCTGGAAACACACTCTCTGAGGGAACAGCTCAGAGAATAGGAATTTAGACTAAGTGAGGTGGCCAAATGTAGGTATTTAATAAACTATGGCAGGAGGCGGGAATCATTATTTAGGAAGAATCACATGTAGCTTGAGTTTTGGCCCTCTGATGTTAGAAAGTGAAGCAGAGGAGACAAAACCCCTCAGTTCATAGCTTCAATAGACTGTTGAAAAGCACACCACGCTCAATAGCCACTCATCAGGAAGAAATGCTGCCCAAACTGTGAAGGGAGGAGCAACATTAGGAAATTGATTGAACTCAGGGGTAGAACAAGTCTTTCCCCACAGTGAAGAAAGCCTCATGTTTCACACTCCCACCAACAGCACAGGGGCACGCCTTTCTTTGCGCATCCATGCCAGCATCTCCTGTTTTGGGACCTTGTGACGTGAGAGCCATTCTCACTGGAGTTAGGTGATAGCTCAATGTGGTTTCGATTTGCATTTCCTTAATAATTAGAGACGATGAGCATTTTTGCTTGAGTTTATTGGCCATTCATCTGTCCTCATGAGAAAAGGTTCTGTTCCCACTAATACAGCCTTTATGGAAAGAAGTGTGTAAGGGCCTCAAGAAATTAAAAATAGACCTTCCATTTGATACTACAATCCCATTACCAAAAAAAGAAAAAAAAAAAAAGACTTTACCACAAGGACATACGCACTCAAATGGTCATAGAAGCCCAATTTGCAATTGCAAAGATGTGGGAACAACCCAAGTGCCCTACAATATGTGAATGGATTAATAAACTGTGGCATTTGTATACTATGGAATACTGTTCAGCCATAGAAAGATGGAAATTTTGTATCCTTTGTTACAACCTGGATGGATTTGGAGAAAACTCTCCTAAGCAAAGTATCACAAAAATGGAAATACAGACATCACACATACTCAATACTAATTTGAAACCTGCAGATGAACAACAATGTGATTACATGAGAGGAAAAACATCAATAAAATCCAAGAAGCCAGGAGAGAGGAGGGAAGCCAGTGTTCCTACCCAGTGGGGACAGTGTGTGGTGTATGGACACTTCCTTGTGAAGGACAGAACTCAACTTAAACTTTATCTTACAAATGCAAACAGCATAAACTGATGGCACATACCCTCATATTAACCAGTGTGGGGAAAAGCCCAATAGTGGTTCATGAGCAAAGGATTATAATGAGATGTGTCTGACAGCCCACCCTATCATGGCTAAGAACTCAGTTTTGAGGTTTCTCTGGGTCCCTTTGGGCAAGAAGGTATCCACTCATGCAGTTGGAAGATTAGGATTTTATTTTTATTTCTCAAGTGTAACTAAATTTACATTTATGGTCTTTTACATGAATGTTTGAAGTACCACAGGCCAATGTTGATAGTCAGGAGTGAAGTTCAAAAGCCAGTTAGGAATTGTCATTTTTCTATCTTTAGCTATTTCTAAGACAGATCATCTCTTCAGAGGCAGGAATTGAGCTCCACATACTAGGAGCTCTGCTAGAAACTGAAAAGATAGCAGAAACACAACTGAAAAGTGCTCTGCTTTCCTAGAACTTAACATTGTCAAGTTAAAATAATCAAAAGGGTCAGAATCTAGTTTAAAGAGAGTTTATTCTAGTACAAAGTTTGAGGATCACTTACAAACAAAGTTTAGGGAAGCTTAACAGAATTTCAACATCTTTTTATGTGAGGCTTGATGATCTGATTAGCTGAGGTAGCCTTTTTCTTTCAGGAGAGTTATATTTGACATTCCACATTGAAGATGTAACCCTCATGGGAGCATTTGCACCATCTGGTCCAAGTTAGGGATAAGGTGATGAAGGAGGCAGTTGATCTATAATAAATATCAGTGCAGGGAAGGGGTGAAAGGTCCAGTCTCTGGTCCCTTCTAGCCATTTATAGAATCAAAACAATGAGGAAGAGAGTTAATCTGTCCTCTACAAAGCAGATTGATAAATATACCTCATGACTTATTCTCCAGAGCTTAACTTCTTCCTTGGTTTAATGAATTTAGAGGGTCCTGAAATTTTATTTTCTTTTAAAACAGCAAAGCCAAATGACCTGAACAAACCCTGCACCTGCTATTCACCCATCCCCTCTTTAGCCCATGGTAGGGCCACCCAACAAACTCTCTGTTACGTAGTGTCAATGAGACCCAACCCTAAATGTGAGCTTCAAGAAGGCACTTGAAGATGTAACACTTACGGGTAAATGAAGTAGACATCATTTCTCTTGCTAGAACAACTGTAAGCCCTGGGTAATATATGTAAAACAACAATAAGAAGACTCTGAAAGGAGAACAACTAGTGATCAAGGGACTTGGGGAAACCTATTGTGTGGCTTCCCTTGGGTTTTCACTGCATATGCATTGGAATAGAACCATAGACGATGATCACTAAGAAATACCAATAGACATAGACAAAAAAAAATTATATCAGAAGTCTGTCTATCTAGCCAAAGAAAAAATACAAGGTGGAAAGCTTTTAGACAAGTTCTTTACCTTACTCAAACAGTGCAGGACAAACAATGGTCTCATCCACACCCAAATTCACAAAGGATGAATGGTGAGCAAAATTTCGCCTTGATGAAGCTCTTAGGAAGTGACCCTGGACCTTTGCAGAGGTGGCTTCAGAGCCAGTCAAGTAAGGTGGCTGGTCAGTAAAAAGCATCCTCCTCATTTGTCAGTAGAGGACCAACAGGGTGTCTGGACCTCCACCCATCCCCTCCCTGCTGCGGCACTATCAAACCAGTGTTGGGGAAGAGGAAGGACTTTATTTAACAAACTGACTTCCACCCAGGGGCAGTGGAAACCACATGAAAAACCCAACTCCACTCTTCTCCCCAACAGTAAGGAGGGGACATACTTTTCCATTGTTAACAGAGAATGTGTGAGAAATTGGGACTTCCTTCTCTGCAACACAGTAATGAAACAATTCCCTTTGCCCTTTTGCCTTTTGGAGCAGTGCTAGAAAAAGCCAGTTTAAGTTGAAGGTGTAAATGAGATCCACAGACTCATAACATAGTACAAAAACATTAGGGTTAAAAACAATCCCTTATCATACATAAAGAAATATCTAAAAATAAATGAAAAATCACAATTGATAGATGCAAACATTAACATGATAGAGATGCTAAAATACCTGGAAAAATAGTTCAATGAGCAGTTACAGACACACCTGAAACAATTGAAGAATTACAAGGTCTTAACATAGAGAAAACCTAAGTAAAGAAAATGACAATATTAAGAGCTAAATATGCACTCAATTATTGATCACAATTTACAATCACCAAGATGGAGAGTTAACCCAAGTGCCCATCAACCCATGAGTGGATTAATAAACTGTGGTATATGTACACCATGGAATACTATTCAGTCATAAAAAAGGAGACTTTACATCTTTTGTATTGTAGAGTTAGAGAATTTCTCTTCAGTTAAGTATCACAAGAATGGAAAAGAAAGTATCCAATGTACTCAATATTAATATGAAGCCAGTAGACATTCTAATACATACCCACACAAGAGAAAATTCAATATTATTCAAGTTGGGGATAGGAAGGGGAGAAGAAAAGGGAGGATTGCTGTGCTATCAACAAATGGGCACAATGTTAGGATATATGGCAAAGCTCCTAGGAGGGGGGCACAACTACACAGGAACCTTACCCAACAAATGTAAACACTGTAACCTAATTGTTTGTACCCTCATATTAAAAAAGAAGAGCTAAATAGAAATATTAGAACTGAAAAATAAAATATCTGAAATAAAAATCTCAGCATACGGGTTTTTTTCATTAACTCATAAGCACATAGATCATGTATACATGAATGCATTTATGGGGTACAATGTGCTGATTCCATATGCAATTTGGAACAATTGCATCAAACTAGTTAATATAGCCTTCACCTCATTTACTTACTTATTGTATTAAAACATTTATACTCTATAGTTAATAGATTAGACATGTACCCTTTCAATATGCACCATAGGTGTACTCCCATCATTTACTCTCTCTCCATCAAACCTCCCCCCCTCCTCCCATCCTCTTCCTCTTTTCTCCTTCATCCTCAGCTATACTCTTGATTTATATGAAAGTGTGAGTAATTGTAAATTGGTTTCATAATAATACTGAGTACATTGGATACTTTTTCTTCCACTCTCAAGATACGTTACTAAGTAGCATATGTTCTAGCTCCATCCATGTAAACATAAAAGAGTTAAAGTCTCCATCTTTTTTAAGGCTGCATAATATTCCACGGTATACATATACAATAATTTATTAATCCATTCATGGATTGATGGGCACTTGGGCTTCTTCCATGACTTGGCTATTATGAATTAAGCTACAATGAACAATCTTAAATCTTTGTTATAAAGTGATTTTTGGTCTTTTGGATATACACCTAGTAGAGGAATTAAAAGATTGAACAGCAGCTCTACTTTTAGATCCCTGAGTGTTCTCCAAACTTGTTTCCAAAAGGAACATATTAGGTTGCATTCCCACCAGAAGATGGGTTTAAGAGCAGAATAGAGGTGACTAAGCAAGGAATTAGCCACTCTCACATCTGACACCAATTATTAGTGCTGGGGTCTCCAGGACTACTATTAACTTTGGCAATGTTCTACAAAACCTCACAGAGGCCACTGAAAACTGTGACACTCATAGTTGTGTTTTCTTACAGTGGATGGATAAGATTACAATCACCCAAGGGAAGAAATGCAAGGGGTAGCGTCTAGGAGGGCTCCCAACCTTTACCTTGCAGGTGTTCTCTTTTAATGGGGTCACGGTTGGTGTTAATTACTCTGATAAGTGATTTATAACAGTGCACATGTAGTGTTACCACTTCAGGAGAGCTTACTTGAGGCTTGGTTCCAGACTGTATTTGGCCTCAGTCACCTAGTCCTGAATGGCTGCTCACACACTAATCTTAGACTCCAGCAGAATCAAAGTCCCAAAGTCCCTCTCTAAATCACATTATTAGACTCTTTTGTGTGATCCAGAGTCCCTATAACCGAAGGGTTTCTTCAGATAAGCAAAGATACTTATTTAAGGCATGACAATCCAAAGGCCTAATAGACTTACCTCCTGGAATCTTAGGTCAAAAGCCAGACCTCTCTTTGAGTAAGACTATGTTTTTACTACATAAATATAGTAACTACCTATACATTAAAAAAAGAAAATAGAGAAAATTTTTTAAAAGAGAGATGATAGGGAACAAACAATAACTATATGACAAAATCCAGCCTTAAAATATAATTATAGCAGAACCTTTGTAGGTTGACCACCCAAGGGACTGTAACAAACTGGTCAACATACAGGGGTGGTGAACATAAGGCACTGTACTGAAACATACATGCAGTGCATGTCTAGTCTATGAAAATCACATCAACTTAAGGAGGTGGCCAATGTAGGGAGGCGATCAACTATGGAGGTTTTACTGTGATTACTTTTCAAGGGCTAAAGGAAATTCCTTCACCCTCTGAAGGTTCACTGACAAGAGGCAGATTAATTGAAGAAAAGGCATACAAAATTTATTAATGTGTACACTAAAGCCTTCAGAATGAAGACCCCAAAACATAGGGGAAATTGCCTATTTTTAATGTTTAAATTCAAAAAAGTATTGATAGCTGTGTCGAAACATGACTAGACAAAAAGTATGTGTGATCTCATGGTAATCAAATGAATGGGGAAACCCAGTAAGATCTGTCTTCCAAGATCCTTCTTGGCTTCTCTTCCTTCCTTCCTGGGACGGGGCAGGCCCTTCTCTAGAATGGGGGCCTTATGACCTACAGCCAAACAAGGCAGCTCAGGTAATATCATTATGGCAGATTTTTACACAAATAAGGTAGAGGGAAAGTTTAAGTAATATTTTTAGGGTTAATGGCTAACTTTGGGAAAAGACGTTCTGATTTCTATGACCCATATTAAGGAAGAAGGATTCTTGCTTCTATGGCTAGCTTTAGGGGAGATTGGGACTGAGGCCCAGGAAGGAAAGAGAAAGTCAGAGAAAAACTTTTGCTTCCAAGATTATTTCATTTTGGGGTGTTGTGTTCTGAATCCCAGCACATTAAATAAAACTGGTTTAAATATAACACTTAAAAGATAAGAGATTGTGGAACATAGTTTATAACAGTAAATGTACATATTGGGAAAAGAGAAAAAGTTTCAAATCAATAAGTAATCGCTTCACAGACCTAGAATAGCCAAAGTAAGCAGAAGGAAGGACAGAGAAAACACACAGCAGAAATCCATGAAATCGTAACAGAAAGGATAGCAGAATTCAATAAAGAAGTGCTTTTCTGAAAAGATAAATAAAATTTGAAAACCTGTAAAATGACTAACAAAAAAGAATAAAAAAAGAAGACACAAATCTTGAGTTATTAATATCAAGAATAAAAAAGAGGCTATCTCGACAGAAGCCACAAACATAAAAAGGATTAGGACAGAGTATGACAAATAATTCTACATGCATAAATTTGAAACCTTAAATGAAAAAGACCATTTCCACAAAAAAACACAAACTACTATAACTCGCTCAGTACGAAACACGTGATTTAAACACATTTACAACTACTAAGGGTATTGAATTTGTAATTTAAAAACTCACCCTAAAATGTTCTTTAAAGCATAGTTAACACCAATTATTCACAATCTCTCCCAGAAAACATAAGGGAGGGACATTTGCCAGTTCCTGGATGCTCAAATTATCCTGAGACAAAAATGAGACTAAGACAGTACAAACAAACAAATAACCCACAGTCCAATGTATTTTATGAATGTCTAATCCACATCCCAGAAACAAATCTATTCAAATAAGCTCCACTAATATTTGTCTAAGGTTCAACAAATGCAACAGGTTCAGTTGAACGGTCGGAGGCAAAAATAATAAATACATAAATGAAAGCCCTTCTGTTTAAGTCTCACAGCTTACACACAAAGGAAAACAAATGACACCATGTTAAGTGATATAAACCCATCTTTTGTTTAAATTGACAAATATTATATGATTTCATAAATATGAGGCATCTAAAGCTAGCCAAGAAATAGAATTGTGGTTTCCAGGGGTTGAGAGAGGACAAAGATGGAGAACTTCAATGGTACAGAGTTGTATCTGATGTGCAAAATGAAAAAGTTTTGGAGATATGTTTCACAACAATGTAAATATACTTAACACTACTGAATGATACACTTAAAATTATTATCATGGTAGATTTATGTTATGTTATCACAATTAATTTTACATAAATCAATAATAAACTGCAAACTTAAATGTAAAACATGAAACAATAAAACATTTATGAGAAAATATAGATAGGATTCTTCATGATGTGACCTAGGTATACAGTTCTTGACATCAAAAACATGACCCATAGGAGAAAAGAAAAAACAACTGATAAAATGAACTTTATCGAAATTAAAATATTTTGTCCTATGAAACTCCCTTTCAGAGATAAAAAGACAAATTGCAAAATGAGAGAAAATATTTACAAGCCACATATTCAACAAATGACTAATATTTAGAATATATGTGTATATATATATAGGACTCTCAAAACCCAGTAGTAAAAACCAACAATATAATCAGAGCATGGGCAAAAGACAGGCAGAGACGTTTTACTGGCAAAGATACACAGATAGAAAATAAAAACAAGAGAAAATGTTCAACACCATTAGTCATCAGGTAAATGCAGATTAAATCCACAGTGAGATATCACTACACACCGATGAAAGTGACTATGATAAAAATAGTGACCACGTCAAACGTTGGTGGGAAAGCAGAGAAAATTCCACATATTGCTGGTGAGAACATACACTGGAATGCCACTGTCAAAACAGTTTGCCAATTTATCTGATCAAACAGCCAAGAACACAGTAAGGAAAGCGAACAGGCAGCCCTGAGAATGGGAGAGGATATTTGCAGGTTATGCTTCTGACAAAGGTTTGATAACCAGAATCCACAGAGAACTCACACTTATTAATAAGAAAAGAACAAGTAATCCCATTTCATTGTGGGCAAGGGACTTGAACAGAAGCTTCTCTGAAGATGATAGGCTCATGCCCTACAAACACATGAAAAAATGCTCGTCATCTTTAATCATCAGAGAAACGAAAATCAAAACCACTTTCAGATCCCATCTAACTCCCTCCCGTAAGAGTGGGTCACATAGCAAAATCCCCAAACTACAGATGTTGGAGTGGATGTGGAGAAAAGGGAACACTTCTGCACTGCTGGTGGGAGTGTAAGCTAATAAGCCCCTTTTAGAAAGAAGTATGGAGAATACTTAGTGTTCTAAAAGAGGACCTGCCATTTGATCCTGCAATTTGTCTACTAGGTGTATATTCAAAAGACCAAAAATCACTTTATAACAAAGATATTTGCAGCATATTGTTCACTGCAGCATAGTTCATAATAGCCAAGTCATGGAAGAAGCCCAAGTGCCCATCAACCCATGAATGGCTTAATAAATTGTGGTATATGCATACCATGGAATATTATGCAGCCTTAAAAAAGATGGAGACTTTACTTCTTTTACATTTACATGGATGGAGCTGAAACATACGCTACTTAATATCTCAAGAATGGAAGAAAAAATATCCATGTACTCAGCACTATTATGAAACCAATTTACAATCACTCTCACTTTCACATGAAGAATAGATCACAACTATGGCCCAAGATGAAGGAGGGACGAGAGAGGATGGGAGGGGACGGGGAGGTCAGATCGAGGGAGGGTGAATGGTGGGATCACACCTATGATGCATAATGCATAATGTACATGCTGGGTCTATTAGTATTCAGTATCATGTCTTAACAAAATAATTAAGTAAATGAGATGAGGTATATATTAATCAGTGTGATGTAAGCATTCTTAATTCTGTATGAAATCAGCACAATGTACCCCACAAATGCATTTATGTATACATGATCTATGTGTTTATGATTTAATAAATAAATAAATGAAAAGTATACAAACTACCATATGACCCACCAATTGCATTCCTGCGCATTCATCTCAGAGGAATGAATACTTAATCTTCACATAAATATTTGAGTATGAAAAGCTATCGCAGCTTTTATTCATAGTAGCAAGCAACTAATCTCAGATGTCCTTCAGTGCAGAGATGGTTAAACAAACGATGGCATATCCATGTCATAAAATATGCTGCCTGATGAATTATTCTAAGTGGAATGTCCATCCCCAAAGTTGACCTCATAGCAGGAGAACCTCTGTAAGTTGACCTCTCAAGGGCTAACAAACTGTTCAACAGACAGAGGTGGCAACCTAAGGAACCAGACCTCTTGTACTGATATGTATGTGGGCTGCATGTCTGGTCTATGAACATTAGGTCAAATTAAGGAGGTTGCCAGTGGCGGGAGGTGGGCAACTCTGCAAGTTCTACTGTATATGTTTCCAATAACACAACATTCTTTAAATGATCCAATTATATAAATAGGGAACAGGTTACTATTTTCAGAAGTTAAGGGGAATGTGGTAATTTAAGCAAAATCAGGAAAGCAATAGGAGAAGTCATTTGTGGTGGTGGAAATGCCTTGTGTCTTTATAATATTAATTCCAATATCTTATTGTTTTATTTACTATGATTTTGAAAGATGTTACTATTGGGAAAACTTGGGCAAAAGGTACATAGGATGTCTTGCTGTTGCATGTAATGTATGATCATCCCAAAGTAAAAACTTTAAGTGGAAAAATAATTTGCTTATATGTAAAAGTATGAGAAAATTTAATTAGAGGCACAATATCGTCATTGTCCGAAAGTGTCTTCTCCCATTAGTGCCAACAAGGTACCACAAAGTACTGGAGAAATCAGTAAATACCTTCTTGTTGGGTAATCAGTGTTACCATCAAGAGTGAGTCTTGATCGGACGCTGTGTGGCTCAGAGGTGATGGATAGGATTCCTTGAGAGGATCCATTAGTCCCACATCCTACTCCAGCCTAACTGTGAAAACTCAATCTAACCGCAAGATATGTCAGGCAAACAAAACTTAGAAATTTTTGATTACAAAAAAAAAAAGGAAGAAGGTAGACTTCACTTTCTAAAAAAAAAAAATGTGAATGTTACAAAAATAACAAAGGCCATGCAACTGTTTCAGGCTAAAGAAGTCTTTGTATTTTTATTTTTTGAAGCTAGAGTCTTACTTTGTTCCAGGCTAGAGTGCTGTGGTGTCATAGCTCACAGCAACCTCAAACTCTTGGGTTCAAGCTATTCTCTTGCCTCAGCCTCCCCAGTAGCTGGGACCACAGGCACCCATCACAATGTCACAATGGCTCTTGCTTAGGCTGGTCTCAAACTCCTAAGCTCAGGTGATCCACATGCCTCTGCCTCCCACTCTACTAGGATTACAGTGGTGAGCCACTGGGCCCAGCCAGGCTAATGGAGTCTAAAGAGACATAGCTAAATAGTATAATATCTAACTTTATCCTGGCTTCTGTAGGAGAGGGTAGAATTATTCTATAATGGAAAATAGTGGGGAACCAAAGAAATGGCTATCAATTACATAAATGGATGTAGTCAGGTAAATGTGAAAAGTTGATAAACTGTACTATAATGTGATAATTTTGAGAATATCTCCACTCTTAGTAAGTGCTCCCTGAGGCATTAGAGATACAGGATCACAGCTACTTATGTAACTTACTCTGAAATAATACAAACTATTTATGTGTGTGTGTTAACGAGACAAGGAAAGAAAGGGAGAGAGAGAAAAGAACATAAAGTGAATGAGCTAAAATGTTAACAAATGTGAAATCTGAGGAAACTGTATATGATTTCCCTTTATTATTATTTTTATTATCACAAATTTTATAAATATGGAATGATTTTGAAATTTAAAAACATCTAAACCTGAGGACAAAAACCACCTCTCTTGGTTCAATCTTGTGTCAAGCTGAGAGAGCAAACTATGCCTGCATGAGTGAGGAGGCTTCATTCAACAGGCGACAGCAAAACTCACATCACCTTACACAGTACGTGCACTGATGGGGGGCAGGCACTGTGGGTTTTGGAATTTCGACTACGTCACAGAACTTCATCCTGGCCTCTTTCTCAAATCCGTTTTCCTCCATCTTGTCTTCATTGTTTCAGATAATTTTAATCCTTGTGGTAATGAAGGTGGTCTCCACTCCCTCTTGAATTTAAGTGATCCTTAAAGCTGGTGATGTCAGCAGAGATTCAGCATAGTTCTTAATCAATTCACAAAACAAAACAAAATGAAACAGAAGCAACCCTTCCCTTCTCTAGGTTCTCAATGGTTTTGCTTGAATGAAGCACCCAGTGTTAATAGCTGTGGATGTGGCAGTGTGCTGCTCTATTTGGCCAGTCTTTAGCCACATGGCTACCTGGGAAGCTGTGTGTCAATCACACACAGACCACATGGCTAAGAGGTGGAAAAGTGGTTCCCAAAAGAAAAGAAGGAGTTTTGTTACAATGGAATAAGGGGTAAACAATAAAACCAACCCCCCCAGCATGACCACCATCCAAAGAACTTTGGCTCACACTCCATGATCCCCTGCCTCTTAATGCCATTCCTCATAGCAGTGTCTTTTGTTGAGCCTAAGGCAGAGCCTTTGCAGGACAAGGCTGCCCACAGCAAGAATTCAAGGTGTACTTGTATGTTCTGTTAAGACCCCCTCTGTAAACATAGTAACGTGGAGTCTGTAGGGGTTAGCTCTGCAGGAGTTGACAAGTAGGCAGACCACAAACTCTGCGGGTAGCAGTTCTTCAAAAATTCTTCCCTGTGAAATTTATGACATTTGTGAAACCACAAGCAGTCTGAAATTTTTCCTCTTAAATTGGCAATCTGTAAAACCAAAGTTTCTGGATGAGACCTGCAGATAGTTTATTTCATTGAAAGTTGTATTGATTTTAACATGTACCTGTATTACATTTATCACATGATAAATATGAATACTTAAGGAGCATTCAAAGTACCTTGACACTATCAGATAGTGGGGAATAAGTATTAATAGATGTCCAGAACAACCGAGCGCACATGCCAAGAGAGGTGACATTATTCTTTGTTTGGGGCCCCACAATGTAAATATTTAGCTTAGCACTTTTGGTTAACTTCCCTTTCCTCCCAACAGTGCAAAGATATAAAGTGAGAAAAATGTTGTTTTTCTGAACCTAATGTTAATATGACACTAGGAGAATAAATGGTTGGAGAATAAATGATAAAAAGTTAATTCGTAAAAACAGTGCATGATTTTCTGGCAGCAAGTCTGAAGACTCGGTTTTGCGCTGAATTGTAAAATAGTTTTCCAAAGAGGAAACTTGTAAAATAATTTTCTAAAGGAAGAACTACCAACTCTAACCAGAAATGCAGTAATGTATTATTTTTCTTTCCAAACAATGGTGCGGGAAAATGAAATAGCATCTAAATATCATGGTCATATAATAATAGTTACTGGTTTTATAAACATAATTGTCCTGATACAAGATAATTTTAGGGGGCACTGTTCATCTAAAATCAAGAAAACAAAATCATCAATATCGCTAACTAAATTTTCTTTTTTGGAAGCATTTTGGATGAAAATTTCCAAAACAGCAGGACATAAGCAGTAAGAAAATAAATATTAATGGCAATAAAAATACAAATAAAATAAACAAAACAAACTAAAAGCTTTATGGTTAAAAAACAGTGAGGACGATTTCTCCTACCTCACAAATCAGGCCACACTTATTTTTCTTTGTCTGTATACTCCTGCCTTCATTTCTCCATTTTAGACAAGTCATGGGACAGGTACTGGGAATATCTATGGAAGACAGAAAGTTTGGCAAAAATGATGAAACTTTGTTAATTTCCTAGCAGATTCCCATTTCCCGTATCCTGATGCACATTTTAGGTGTGATCGCTTTCCACATCTCTCCAAAGGCTTTTGGAAGATGCTTGGTAATCACTTCTCAGAATGGTGGAAAGAGAAGGATAGAACAAGTCTGAGAGCTGTGACATGGTACAGATGGAATGGGTGCTCATCTTGAATTGATTAAGTTATTTCAATTCAGTATTTATTCAACTAGACTTGTCACTTCCTTGCCATATTTAAAGTGTTCTTCTAGCTAAGGGTTCATTTGCTCAGTCAGAAGGTACTATACCCAGGGCTACTCTATACTCTAATGCAGAAATGACCACTGATTATGAGGGGATGGTTAGCATCCACATGCTGGCTGACGTCTCACACAGTGGACAGTCACGAAGATCTCTCCTCTAATTGCAACAATGCAATCAACTCAGCCAAATAAGAAGATTGACTTCCTCTTGGTTGTTAATTGGAGAACAGAAAACAGAACAGTCAAGAGACGAAGAAAGAGAAGACCAAGAAGAACAGAGAAAGGCTGAAAGAGTTTGTAAACACACAGGGAATGCCTGAAAACTAGCAGGCTCGGGTGGGTAAGTTGAGGACAGGGCATGGTGGAGACAAAAGATAAAGAGCTGAGTAGCCTGTTTCAGGAGCACACAGGAGGTGGAATTCATATAGGTAGGAACTGAAGATGGAGTTTGGTTTCAATATTTGCTTCTCCTCTTCTTCCAGACCTCTAAATCTTCTCTTTTTAATGGCTAGTTCTTGGCTCACGTTCTTTTCTGCCCATATGCTTTATTCAGTAACTTCAGTTTAACTCTAGACTATGGGGTCATCCATGTACTAATATTTAATGTAAATGCCTTCACCTCTGTCCCTCCCCTCTGAGCTCCAGATGCAAACATCCCTGACTGTTTGACTCTCCCTTTGCATGTCTCTCTGGCATCTCCATGAATATGTTTTCAGTGGAATCTTTGACTCCCCTCCAATTCTACTTCACCTTCCCTCCAAAATTACCACCATTCCCTGGCATCTTTTCTAATACCAGATATCTGGCATAAGAGATATTTCTCTCTTTTGTGTTTACTCCCACATCCACTGCCAAGCTCTATTTAGAACCCATCCACTTTGTTCTAGTCCCCTTCCATCACCTGAGGTCAAGCCATGGTCATAATCAGGGGGACCATAATGGCTTCTTTTTTAAAAAATAATTTTATTAAATCATAATTGTGTGCATTAGTGCAATCATGGGGCACAATGTGCTTACTTCACATACAATCAGAAATATTTTGATCATACTGTTAGAGATAGCCTCCATGGCATTTTCTTAATCACTATATGAAGACATTGATATTCTACATGTAATAAGTTTCACCAGTACCCTGCTAAGATGCACCATAGGTGTGATCCCACCAATTGCCCTCTCTCCACCCATACTCTCCCCTCCCCTCCCTTTCCCTTTTCCCTGTATTCTTGTGCTATAATTGGGTTTTAGCCTTCATATGAAAGCTATAAATTAGCTTCATATTAGGGCTGAGTACATTGGATACTTTTTCTTCCATTCTTGAGATACTTTG
>CAUYON010169756.1:0-12986 GCA_963573935.1 Arctocebus calabarensis
CTTATTAAAGGTAGAGTATCAATGTCTTTATATAGTGATCAAGAAAATGCCATGAAGGCTATCTGTAACAGTACGATCAAAATATTTCTGATTGTATATGAAGCACATTGTGCCCTATGATTGCACCAATGTACACAGTTATGATTCAATAAAATTATAAAAAAAAAAGTAACTTAGAAGAAAATGTTTATGATTTTAGGTTAGGCAAAATTTGTTGATACAAAACTGTTATTATAAAGATATTAATAAGGTTTTTATGGGAATTATTAACATTTGACTTGCCAAAAAACTCTAGTAAGAGAATGAAATCACAAGTCACAGATTTCAAAAAATATTTTCAAAATGTCTAAATAATGAATTTGTCGCAAACATATATTTGAAATATTCTTAAAATTTAGTAATGCTACAAGCAAACTAATAAAATATAGAGAAATATTGGAATAAATATTTCCAAATAGAAAGTATATAACTAGCCAAGAAGCACATTGTGCCCTATGATTACACCAATGTACACAATTATGATTTAATAAAATTATTTTTTAAAAAAGTACTTGAAAAGATACTTAAAATGATTAATTTTAAAAGGAATGAAAATTTAAAATTAACAATGATTGGATAGTAATGCACTCACTAAAATTGGAAAGAGTCACAAAACCGAACACTGACAAACTTATGCAACAACTGGACATTTTCACACATTGTTGGTGAAACAGCAAGATGACACAACCACTTTGTAGGGAAAAGAAAACCCATTGTTTTCTTATAAAGTTAAATAAAATCCTATTGATGTTAATATATAAACTGTCTGCTATAAAAAAAAAAACAAATATAAGTGACCTAAAGCAATGAAAGTCATTATAAGTGCATGTAATGATTAATGCTAATGTTTGTAATGAGTAGTCAGCCTTCTTTCTGGCCCCTCTGGATCCTACCCTCTTTCATATGACTCTGCCATTGAGTGTGGCCTTTGTATCCACCACTAATCTTCTGCAAGCAGGCCAGACATAGGGGAAGGAAAAGAGTGTCAGGTATTGAAGTAATAAACAGTGCTTCTGCAATCATTACTTGGTGATTTGACAAGGACAAACTGTAAAGGATACTAGACAATGCAAACTAACCAAAGTCCCAGGATTTAGAGGAAACAAGTTTTGAAGCATCCTTAGTAGATATATGCTCATACAATAAAGTGTATAAAATCTCAAGAGAGAAACATATCCAAGGAATAATTTTCTTTTATTTTTCCTAATGCATAAAAATCACACCTTGGTTTTGCATTACAAGGAATGTTGGAAATAATATAAAGATACATTTTATATGACGAAAGTCAATGTTCACTTCTGGATCACAAATAATCAGCTGTGTAACTGGTAGTTAGACAGCAGTAAATTATTGTGTTGGTTATAAATGCCTGTCAATCTTTAGTAATCACATGTATTACTTTTGAGTCACACCAGGCTAACTTCTAATCCAGCAACTGAGTTAAGTATTAGAAGGGAAAAATACTTGATTCTCCTTTTTATGACATAATTCATATCCTTAAATATAAAAGACTTGCTAAAAGGGAACAATGTGAATTACTATATTCAAAATTGATATAAACATGAAAGCTAATAGACATTTTAAAAATTATTTTTATAAAAATATATAAATATGAAATTTAAAAGGTAAAGATGACTGTTATTTAATTTAAAATTTTAGAAGGAATTTTTAAATTAAAGTTTTTATTTCCAGACACTTATGTATTAACATGTAGTTATAAGAAATAATACAATGAGATTTCCAATATCCTTTATCCAGTTCTTCTGATGGTATCATCTTGGAAACTATAATAGACTACCACATTCAGGAGTTCTCGCGTTGCACTTTTATGGTTGTACACATTTCCATCACTCCCCACCTTTTCCCTAGAAACTACTAATCTATCTTCCATTGCTAAATTTTGTCATTGACTTTTTTTCACTCAGTGTGATTTCGTGGACATAAAGAGATACAGTACAATTTTGGTTTTACTTATTTATTTTTATTCACATAAATGTATGAAGTACAAGTGCAGTTTTATTACATGCATAGATGGCATAGTGGTCAAATCAGTGCCCCACGATATCTTTAGGGTATCTGTCACTCAAATAACATACATTGCACCCATTAAATTATCAACAAAATAAAATAGAAATGTTAAATGTATGCATTCAATGATAACTTTAAAATATTTGAAACAATAATTGACAGAATGAAAGGAGAAGACAAGTTCATGATCATGATCATGTTTGACAACTCCATGATCATGATTGAAGACTTTAAATCATTTAGGTACAAAGATAACATATAAACAAAAATTGAATATGAAAGACTTATATTCTTAAGGAAAATGGCATATTTGACATTTTCAAAATGTACCTTTTAAGTACAGAATATGTATTCTTTTCAAGGGCATGAAAAGCATTCACAAAATAAGATATATCTTTGTCTCAAAGCAAATTAAATAATTACAAAAGGTACAAATCATTCAAATATTTCCTTTCATTTTATTGAAATTAAAGTAGAAATTACTAATTGAAAGTTAACTAGAAACTATCCATATATGTGAAAATTGAGCAAAAAATGTAAAGTAACCTATGAGTCTAAGAATTAGAAGAGAAAATATTTTGAATTTATATGATAATGAAAATTATAACAATAGAATTTTGAGATTAACTTAAAAGAGTCGATAAAATGGAAATATCACCAACAAATTTATATATATATATATATATATATATATATACATGAAAGTGGGAAAATTTAAAATCAACCTAGCTTTAATGAAATAAGTTAAAAACTAATTTTGAAATAATTTTAAATAATAGAAAAAAAATAATAGACATATGAATATTACTTAGCAAATTATAATTTCTACTTCTGGTCATGTTCTTGTTCTTCCATTTGGAAGACCTGGAGCACTAGACACAATAAACAGTAATTTTCACCTATTGGACTCCATTCAACTTAGACCTGAGATGCCAAAATAAAATGGAATCACATACGGTGATTTATCATACACTAGGCTTTTCTTTTCTGGAAATGCATTCTGGGCAGTGGGAAGGGAATATAAACCAAGGAGAGCATTTTGTTGTTGCACAGTTGAGTCAAACAGATTGGAGTTGGAGAATAAGTGAGCCAAATGTGTAGGAAAAAAATGGGAGAAGAAAACTGCTTAGAGAAACAGCTTCAGAAATCTGCATAAGGATTCCCTTGAATCTGTCACTAAACAGTTATCTGTGCATGTGTCGTGTGAAATCCAGCTAGCCAGGCAAAGTACTTTGGAGGATCTGTAAGCACAACAATTGCCTTAGCTCCCCAGGCAAGAAAGGCTGTTCACTGTCAATAAATCAGAGAGGAGAGACGTCATAAAACATCCAGGCCATTCAGAGGGATCCCAGAAAACTCAGGCTTTACTAGCAGGGCTAGAATGCTAGAAGTAGCCCAGGAATCAAGGCTACTTCAAACCTGCCCTACTAAAACTGACAGCAAAGGTTAAAATTATTTAATTAATCTGCAAATTAGCTAAACCCCAACCAAAACAATTTCAATACTCTTTCAAAGAAAACAACAAAATCAAAGCATCAACAAAATTATAGTCACGAAGTTCAGCATCTCATCAAAATTACTAAGCAGGAAAGCATGAACGTGAACAAGGGTACTATCAGCAAATAGCAACAAATGTAGAGAGGACAGAATTAATGACATCAGCAAACAAGGACTCTAAAGAAAAATGTGTAAACCTGCACAAGTATTCAGAGAAAATATATGAATACGTTCATATGTTGAAAAAGCTGATAGAACATTTTTTAAAAATCCTTTGGCAAATGAAAAGCACAATTTCTTAAGTGAAATAAATATTTACTTCGTGGAATAAATAATAGATTAGACCTAGTGTAAGAAAAGAATAAAAAGGTTTGAGCTTAAAAATGTAGATCATAATAGAATGTACTTACACAAACTTAATGGCGCAGACTACTATAAACTTAGGCTTTATTAGATAGGTTATTCTCTTGTGCAGTATCATGGAATTATATTGAATAAATATTGTATGCAATTGCAGCACAATCTAAACATATCTAGACATTAAAAAAGCATACCAGAAGTACAATATCAAAGGTAAAATGGTTCACCTGGACAAGACACTTGGAGCTTGCAGAAATGGAAGTTGCTCTGGGTGACTTAGTGAGTGATGATGAGTCAAGGTGGAGACCTGAGTCACTACTGTTCACTGCTGTAAAATTTATAACAGTGTACACTAAACTCATTAATACATTTTTTCTTTATTTCTTCAACAATAAATAAATTTAGCTTACTTTAACCTTTTTACTTCATAAACTTTTACAATTTCTGTTTAATATTTTGACTTTTTATAATAACACTTAGCTTAAAACAAAAACACATTGAATAACTGTACCCAAAGTATCTTGTCTTTTAATGTTAACCTTGTTCTGTTCCTAAAATTTTAGAAGTTTTTCTGCTTGTTAACATTTTTGTTAAAAAGTAAGACATGTTAGCCTAAGTCTGTACAAGGTCTAAATTATCAAAAGATCCTCCAGGCAACAGAAAGTTTTTAATTCCGTTGCAATGTTATGAGACTAAGGTCATATGTATGGATTCTTGTCGATATAACCTATAACCTGATTATGTGGCACATGACTGTATTTTTAAAATGGTAAAAGTCCATTTTAAAGAAATATTGGCAATTTTTACCAAATGGGATGAAAATTAAAAATCTACAAGTTGATAAACACACTACATAGATTAAACACAAAGAAAACGATGCTGAAGTACATAACCTAATCATGTAAACACCTAGCTGAAAAAATAGCCTGCAAAAAGAGACATAATACAGAGAGAAATCAAGCCAGATTTTTAGAACACTATTTTTAAAATACTAGGAAAAAACTTATAGCCTCAAAATTCTATACTGACAGAGTATATGCTTCAAAAATTAAGGTTAAATAAAGATATTTTTATTTAAATAAAAGTTTGAATAAAACTTTCTCTCTCTCTCTCTTTCTTTCTTTGACAGAGTCTCACTCTGCCACCCTGGGTAGAGTGTGATAGTGTCATCATAGCTAATAACAACCTCAATCTCTTGGGCTCAACGGATTTTCTTGCCTCAGTCTCTCAAATAACTAGGACTAAGTCATGTACCACCATACCTGGCTAATTTTTTCTATTTTTGGTAGAGATGGGAGTCTCACTTCTGCTCAGCCTGATCTCAAGCTCCTGAGATCAGGTGATCCCCTTGGCTTGGCCATCCAGAGTGCTAGGATTACAGGTGTGATCCACTAAGCCCAGCCTGAATAAAACTTTTATAGAATGAATCATCACCATATCTGAACTATAAGAAATGTAACAGGAATTGCTTTGGGGAAAAAGGCAATAATGATGACAAACAAAAGCTCAGATTTGAACAATAAATGAAGAGTGCTGAAAATATCTAATATTTGGATTAACTTAAAAGAGTTATTTTTTGTTTTGAAAATTCCATTAAACAAATTTACTATTTAAAGAAAAATAATATCAATAAAAATCTGTTATGTAGATAAATGTAGTAGGTATGAGTGCAGGAAGAAATGGAGATATTTGATGGAAACCTAGAAAACAGTAGAAAAATATAAAAGAGTTGTATGATTGGAAATTTCAAGGACAGGTATAATGAACAACAAAAAAGCTATAGTGTATAGGTAGGAAAGATGGCAAAGGCAAGCATAATTGTTAAGTAACAAATGATTATAAATGAATTCACAGATGAGTCTAACAAAAATTAAGGCTTGGGGAAATTATGCAGCACTTAAAAGTTATGAAGACTGTGAAATATTCACTATTTATACAAGTCAGATATCTACGATTACTGTTGCTAAATAGTGGTATACAGTGAAATATATAAAACCCCTAATAGGGTTTTACATAGGGTTAATAGTGGTATACAGTGAAATATATAAAACCTTACTAGGGTTCTGTGCAAGCTAAAGGATAATTTTCAGATAAATCTAGTTGGATTGACTTGTCTTAGATACTAAAAGGAGGAGGTTTCTACATGAGCAGTTGCAGAAATGGCATGTGGGATCATTGATAGAAAGTGTGAAGACTGATAGAAGAAATTTTTTTGTGTGTGTGACATCATAGCTCACAGCAACCTCCAATTCCTGGGCTCAAGCGAGTCTCCTGCCTCCCAAGTAGCTGGGACTACAGGTGCCCACCACAACACCTGGCCATTTTTTGGTTGCAGCCATCATTGTTGTTTGGCGGGCCCGGACTAGATTCGAACCCGCCAGCTCAGGTGTACATGGCTGGTGCCTTAGC
Source organism: Arctocebus calabarensis (assembly GCA_963573935.1). Taxonomy (NCBI): domain Eukaryota; kingdom Metazoa; phylum Chordata; class Mammalia; order Primates; family Lorisidae; genus Arctocebus; species Arctocebus calabarensis. Next base: position 6,334 of record CAUYON010169756.1, read on the forward strand.
CTATTGAGCCACAGGTGCCAAGCCTAGAAGAATTTTTTTTCACAAAAGTTTTTTACCCTTTAAAGGTCAGTTCATTCCTATTTGCATTAAAGTGGGTCTATTTACTACTCACACTCTCATTGACAAATCCATTCTTTGAACTTCTAGAACACCTACAATCTTCAGCATATAATACACACTTACTGTGTTTGCCTTCAATTGGGTCACAGTTATGGTTGGGTTTGTATGCTAAATAAGAGCAACAATACTTGAATTACCAAGTACACCACGTTCCTCATTCAAATTTCATTCACTTCAGATACATGTAAACTACCTAAAGGTGCCATACAGAATTCTGTACCCATTACAAAGGAATTAATACATATGTACTTACTCAGCTAAATAATGTAGAAACTATAGATAATAATTTCAAGAAAAGTGTTAAATGAAATTATACCGAAAACGTTGAAACATATTACCGCACTACATGACTTACACCTCCCACAAGGTTGCAATTCAGCAAGCCTGTATGAAGACCAGAAAAGAATTAGAAAATTAAGTAGAAGAAGCATCTCAACTAAAGAATATTAAGTTAAATAAGCTAGCATTAGCTTTGCTCAAAAACTCAGATGCACTATGAAGTCTAGGTCTACCATTCATAGATATTTTCAAATATTTCAAAATGGTACAAATAAAGATATGTTCAGTTCTATTTTAACGTGGCATTTATATGATGAGTATTAAAAATAATAATTCTTTCTGCTATTTGAAGTAAAAAATCAGCAATTATAAACTAAAATGTACTTGATTTATTTTATATCTGGACATATACTCTTCAGATATATATATATATATATATATATGTAGTGAAGAAACTGTGATCCCTATAGGTTATATTTACTATATATTGTTTTCTCCAAAGACAATAATGAAATATACAAAATGTTTCACTTTATATGAATTTTAACTGTTGAATGTTACTGACATACAATTTCATACTTTGGAAAGTTTTATGCGATTTTTATACATGAACTATTTAGTATACTCTCTCAATCTATAATTTACTAAAGAAATCATCATATTTTTTATCTTCTTATCATTGTGAAGTAGCTTTTTCTTTATCTCTTGCAATGATCTAATCTCTGCAATTGAAATTAATTCAGAGATTTAAATATTTTTCGTGAAAAAAATGAAAAAGTAACAAAACAATAAAATGTTTCATTTACTTCAAAATTGCCTTTTTATTTATTTATTTATTTTATTTATTTTTTTTGTAGAGGACAGAGTCTCACTTTATCCCCCTCGGTAGAGTGCTGTGGCATCACATAGCTCACAGCAACCTCCAACTCCGGGGCTTAGGTGATTCTCTTGACTCAGCCTCCCGAGTAGCTGGAACTACAGGCACCCACCAAAAATCGCCTTTTTAGCAGACCTACAATGACAAAGACTCCTCTTGTTCTATTTGGAATCTTACTGTTCAACATGAATCCAACTCCATTTGAAATCTTACTACTCAACATAATGGCCAGGCCACTTTGCTAGAATGTTGATATATACAAACAAACGATAATAAGCAAATGTCTAAAGGAAGAGCTAGATGCAGTCTCCCAGATGAGCTTATATGTACGTAGATCAAAATTACATTAAAATACAAATTGTAAAATTTAGCTCCTATCTCTGTTCCATCTGCCATAACTTCCTCCTCCCCTCCCTGTTAGAGAACTTTCTTGTATATTGTTTAGAAATGAAAATATATAGGAGTTTATAGTCTTACTTTTCCTTTCACACATAAAGTTTTCTATATAAACATAGATATGTATGTGGACATGGATAATTTAATAGGAGAAAGATATAGGCCTGCATCCTGCTTTTCACTTAAAATAATTCATATCAGCACATATAGACCTTCCAAATTATTTAAGTAATTAGGCAATGTTAAATTTTGTGGACATGCCATAGTTTAATCAATCCCCTACATATAGATAGAATTGTTTTTGATATGTATCTTGTTGGTTGAAAAAAAAGGTGAAATGGGGCGGTCCTTGTGGCTCAATGGAGTAGGGTGTTAGCCCCATATACCAGGAGGTGGTGGGTTCAAACCCAGCCCCGGCCAAGAAAAAAAAAGGTTAAATTAACACATACACACACACTACTCAGAGACATAAAAGTATTTTGGTCATTGTTAACAGACTTGTCTACAAAGTATGTTGTCACACTTTTGGTGTTTTACCAAGTATGAGGGGTAAGAGATACTTTTGTTTTAGCATTAATTTGCTTTTCTCCTATTATGGGCAAGTCTCATTATGTACTTTTGAGCCATTTGTATTTCTGTTACACATCATTTATTGAAAAGTTTAATCTTTATCTCACAAATGTAAGATGCTATCTTTACATTCTAAATCTACATGTGCATGTAGGTTTATCCATTTCAGAACCTCATATTTTGTAAACGAGGAAGGTTATGTATTCATGTATTAGTACCTTACTGTTTTGATTTATATGGCTTTAGGATATGCTCTATTATTATTTCATATTTTCTAGATGTCTCTGTTTATCTTAGAATGAGTTTGTTTAATTCCAGAATAAATAGCTTTAAGGTATTATTATGGTAAATTTATAAATTAAAAAATAGACTTCTTAATTATTTTGAATATTTCTGTCCAAAAATAAAGGATGCCTTTTCATTTTTTAAGTCTCTAATCTGGCTCCTTTAGGACTACTTTAGTATTTTTCCTGTATCACTTGGATATTAGTCTTCAAATTTTATTCCTAGGATTCTTTCAGTCGACATTACTAGGTTTTTTGTGTTTATTTTATTTTATTTTTAGACAGAGTCTCATTCTGTCACCCTGGGTAGAGTGCTGTGGTAGCATAGCTCACAGCAATCTCAAACTCTTCGCCTTGAGCAATTCTTTTGCCTCAGCCTCCTTTTAATAGAGACAGGATCTTGATCTTGCTCAGGCTGGTCTCAAACTCCTGATCTCAAGCAATCCACCCTCCTAGGCCTTCCAAAGTGCTAGGATTACAGCCATGAGCCACCACACCAGACTTGATGTTGCTATTTTATTATTTTTTTAAATTTTATTATTATTATTTTTTTAGAAATAGTCTCACTTTGTCGCCCTTTGTAGATTGCTGTGGCATCACAGCCCACAGCAACCTCCAGCTCCTGAGTAGCTGGGACTACAGGTGCCCATCGCAACCCCCCTGTTATTTTTTTGTTGCAGTTTGGCTGGGACTGGATTTGAACCTGCCACCCTCAGTATATGGGGCCAGTGCCCTACTCACTGAGCCACAGGCACCACCTTGATGCTGCTATTTATTTATTTATTTATTTTTTAGAGACAGATTCTCGCTTTATTGCCCTCAGTAGAGTGCCGTGGCATCGCATACCTCACAGCAACCTCCAAACCCCTGGGCTTAGGCAATTCTCTTGCCCCAGCCTCCCAAGAAGCTAGGACTACAGGTACCCACAACAATGCTCAGCTAAATTTTATTTTTTTTTAATTTTATTTTATTTATTTGATTTTTTTGCAGTTTTTGGTTGGGGCTGGGTTTGAACCTGCCACCTCCAGCACATGGGGCCAGCGCCCTACTCCTTTGAGCCACAGGCACCACCCTGATGTCACGATTTTAAATGGAGCTGTCTTTCTCAGTATCTCCTCACTGTTTGTATGCTTGAAGCTAGTGATTTTGCACATTGACTTTACATCATTGTAATTGCTGAGTTCTGTTATTTCATAGGAGTTGTTCAGTTGATTATTTTTTAGTTGTCTATGTATGAGATATCATCTTCCATAAGTAGGATATTTTTTCTTCACCTTGAATATTTTGATGTTCCATTTTCTTGTATATTACACTGTGATTGCATTATCCAATGTCATTTATAGCATGTTTAAGGAAACATTGGTTTGTTCCTGAATTTATTAGAACTTTAGTAGGATTATGTCTAGTGCTCCTCCTACTGCTCTCCACTAAATATAATATGTTTTGGAGCAAACACACACAGAGATAGACATACTGTTTTGTGATATTATTTTCATGAAGTACATTTTTTCTATTTTTAAATTCTTTTAAAAATTTTATTGGTGCGTAATAGTTGTATATACTTATAGGGCATATGAGATGTTTCAATACATGCAAACAATGTGCATTAGTCAAATCAGTGTAATTGGGTATCCATTATCTCAAGCATTTATCATTTCTTCATGTTAGGAACAACATAATTCACTCTCTTAGTTATATCAAAGTATATTCTAACTTATATTGATTATAGTCACTTTGTCAGGCTATTAATATTCATTCATTCTACCTGACTATCTAACTTTTTTTAAAACTAAAGACAGAGATATATCTCAATACAATAATTATTGGAGACTTCAACACTACACTTTCAGCCCTGGGAAGATCACTGAGATAGAAAATCAATAAGAAAACATTGGACTTAAACTGAACTATAGACCAGATAGATCTAATAGATATTTATAGAATGTTTCATTCAACAGCTGCAGAATACAGATTCTTCCCTTTGGCTCCTAGGGAATTCCATTTTTCATTTTCTGATAAACCATCACACCTTTTTCATATTGGTTACCACATTTAACTTTTTACCAATAGTTCACAAAGATTCCAATTTCTTCACATCTTTGTCAACACTTGTTTCTTCTCTTGGGTGGAGGGCATATTTTTCTGGTCGTTATTTTGTTTTATAGCAGCACAAACAAAATAAGTGTGAGGTGATATCTCATGCTTTTTCTGTAATGATCAGTGATATTGAGCATCTCTCCAGGTGCTTCTTGACCATTAGCATATATCTTATTTAGAGAAATGGCCATCTATACAAGTTCTTTGGCCATTTTCAAGTCCTTTGATAATCAGGAAGTTACTGTTAATACTGTTGTTGATTTGAAGGAGATTTTTATATTATGAATATTAACTATTCACCAGATAAATGATTTGAAAATATTTATTTTCTTCTATTCCATAGATTATCTTTTCATTTCATGTTTTTTTTTTAATATTATTTCAGATTGATGCAGGGGTACAAACGGATTCCATAGTTTGCATTAAAAGTTAAAGACAAATCTGTAGGTGTGTCCCAGACTCAAGTAGTGTGCAATATACATGTTGAGTGGGAATTTACCTAACCATTCCCACTTCTACTTCCCCCTGCTTAAATTGCATGTGAATATGTAGGTATTAATCAACTAGCCCCAATTTAGTATTGGGTACATTTGATGTGTCCTTTTCCATTCTTGTCATACCTCACCTAGGGGAATGATCTTCAATTCCTTCCAGGCTATTGTAAATAATACATAATCTCCATCTTTTTATGGCCAATTAATATTCTATGGTTTACATATACCACAATTTATTAATCTGTTCCTATGTTGAAGAATTCCTTGGGCTGTTTCTACATCTTTGTGATTGTGAACTGTGCTATTATAAACATTCTAGTGCAGGTGTCTTTATGGTAGAATGCCTTTTTTCCTTTGAATAACAGGACTGCAGGATCAAATGGTAGGCCTTCCTCTAACTCTTTGAGGAATCTCCATACCACCTTCCATAGAGTCTCACCAGACTGCAATCCTACCAATGGTGCATAAGTGTTCCTTTCTTTTCACATTCACACCAGCATCTGTTGTCATGGATTTCTCAGCATGGTTTTGAATGGCATTTCCCTGATGATTAGAGACAATGAGCATTTTTAAGGTATTTTTTGGCCATTATTCTATTTTCACAAGAAAAGTTCCTGTTCATAGCACATTGATTTTGGCATTCTGAGTCTCCAAAACTGTGGGAAATGAATATTTGTTGTTTAAACCACTTGTTTTGTTATAGCAGACAGAGTTGACGGAAACTCTGTATTTAGTAGTGCAAAGTAAATATTAATACTATTCACTTTTATTATACTTACTAATATAACAAATATATTTGCTTTTTTATTTCCATCATACTATTTTATATTATTTTTTTCAGTTTTATTCTGTTTATAAGTGTGTAAGCATATATGTATGGGTGTGTATGGATCAAAATATAAAATCTTTCATCACTAGATCTCTCTTTTATAAACTTTATATTTAGTAAGGTTTACAGTTTGTTCTGGTGATAAATTATATGCTTATACATTATATTTTATACTTATTTCTTCATTTCTCTGTTTAGAATGTTTTTCCTCTATAATTTTGAGAACATTATTAGTTTACATTCCCTTTATTCCCCTTTCAAACTTTTAATTTTGCCAGCAGTTCAGGTCAACAATACCTTAACTGCAAGGTTTGCCTTTTCTTTTTTTTAATTTAATTTATTTATTTTTTATTAAATCACAGCTGCGTACATTAGTGCAATCAAGGGGTACAGGGTGCTAGTTTCATGTACAATCTGAAGTGTTTTCATCAAAATCTTTAACATATCCTTCATGGCATTTTCTTAGTTATTGTATAAAGATATTTGTATTCTGCATTTAGTAAGTTTCACCTGTACCCTTGTAAGATGCACCGTAGGTATGGCCCCACCAATTAATCTCCTTCCACCCCAACCTCCCCCCTACCCTCCCTTCCTATATTCTTGTGCTATAGTTGGGTTATAGCCTTCATATGAAACCTTTAAATTAGCTTCATAGTAGGGCTGAGTACATTGGATACTTTTTCTTCTATTCTTGAGATACTTTGCTA
>CAUYON010169757.1:0-10064 GCA_963573935.1 Arctocebus calabarensis
GAACCTGCCACCTCTGGTGTATGGGACTGGCTCCCTGCTCCTTGAGCCACAGGCACTACCCCTACAGATTTCTATTTTTAAGAGTGATGAAGACAGCACTCCATGACCAGGGGACATTTGAGCAAAGATTTGAAGTGAGAAGGTAAAAGCTGTGTTAGTATTTAGGAGGGAAGAACCTGTGAAAGCTCTAGGAAAACACACCTGACAATTAGGAACTGTGGCCAGGAGGCTGATGTGGCTAGAGAGAGCAGCAGTGAGATGGTAGAGAGCTAAGTGGAAATTCCACAGTCTGAATTATATGAAGCAAAAAGAATGGTAAGGAAAGAAGTAAAACAGACAAACACAGAAACTAAGGAGGGAAACATACAATGGAGAAAGTTCTTAAAAACTCAAAATCAGCTTTATGAAAAAAATAAAATTAAATTAATAAAGCTCTGAGATGTAACCCAAAAATATATCAGGTGGTACAAATCACACTACCCAGAGTTTCAAAGGGGAAATCTCAGCAAAGATTCTAACTGAATAGTAAAAGAAAAATAGTAAAATGGTATTGGTGCATATTATATTTCTGAAAATGGCTCAAATACATTCCATTTCACATGCCATCCTTCTAAACTAATTTTAACATTCCTTTCATTAATAGATGGGGTTCATATTTCCTCCCTTGAACCTAAATGGATTTGTGTGACTTTTGAGGCTAGGTGCCAAAATGTTGTAAGTTCCTGGATGGTTCTTTTGGTATATTAGTTGTTGGAACCCCAACCATGTCAGGGGGCGTCTAAGAAGACCTTGAAAGGGAGCACAGGAAAAGGAATCTTCAAGGTCCTTTTGCCTGCACCTCGGTTGAGCTCTCAGCAAACAATTAGCAAGCAATTAGCCTGCCCTATAGATGAGCCTCTAAGGAGGAATCCTTGAGCCCCAGGTGTCGCACTCGGGTGCCAGGGAAAGAAGCAAGCTGCCTCAGTGAGTCCTGCCCAAACTGTACAATTATTAACATGCTAAGAAGTTGCAGTTGTTTTAAGCGACTAGGATTTCAGGCAGCTTATTAAGCATTCATAGATAACTGATATAAAAGTTATAAAAATTTATGTCTAAAATTGAAATATTTAGGGTGGCGTCTGTGGCTCAAAGGAGTGGGGCACTGGCCCCATATGCTGGAGATGGTGGGTTCAAAGCCAGCCCTGGCCAAAAACTGCAAAAAAAAAAAAAAAAAATTTAAATATTTATTTGAAATTTACAAATTATGAGAACACATCATTTACCAAAAAAAGATACAAGAATAAATAGAATATATGAAACATTTTATATTTATGAAGTAAGTTGAAACCAGAAGACAATATTGCAACGTCATTGACGAGCTCTGTAAAAAAGAATAGTCAGCTTAGAATTCATACTTTACCAATGTTCAGAAATAAATTTAACATAAAGATATTTTCAGGCAAAAGTAAAAAGGTCATGACCAGCAGTCCTGCAAGAAAAGCACAATAGTGGGCAGTGCCTGTGGCTCAAAGGAGTAAGGCGCCAGCCCCATATGCCGGAGGTGGCGGGTTCAAACCCAGCCCCGGCCAAAAAACTGAAAAAAAAGAAAGAAAAGAAAAGAACAGTCTTCAGGTAGAAAAAAAATGGTGACAGGAATAAAGGAAATTATGCAGGGTGGAGAGCTGAACACCAAAAAAGGATAAATATTTGTGGAACTCTGAATAAACACTCACTGTTTGAACCATAAAAACAATACCATGTAGGGATAAAACATTTAAATTTCAAAAAGCGTTTCAAAAGGCAGGAAAGGATTAAACAGAGTTAAAGTTTTGTGTGTTCTTTCAGTGCCCTATAAATAGAAACAGTACTAATTTAAGGTAAATTATAATGAGTCAAGAATGTAAGTAGTAGTCCCTAGATAAATACTATTTTAAAAACTTTCTATAATAATAGACATGTTCCATAATCTGTACTCTCCTACGCCATAACACTTAGCCACATGTGACTACTTTACATTTGAAATGTGGCTAGTGCCACTAAGTGAATGAATTTTACCTTTATTTATTCTAATGTTAATTTAAACAGCCAGATTTAGCTAGCAATAACTGTACTGGACAGTGCAGCTCTGAAAAAAAAAAAGGCATTAAAAAAGAGCAAAAAAAAAAGAGCAAAAGAAAATTCACACCCACTGGGTACAGCCCACAGTGTCTGGTTGAAGGGCACATTTACATGTATTAACTTTGACTCAATCTATACAAAAACAAAGTTTGTAAATAAAACATGTGTACTCCCAAATAGTCTGGCATTTAAAAAAGAAATACGTAAAATTTTTAAAAAGAGTAGAAGAATACAGTAGTGTAATTGAAAAGTTAATGTAAAGGGAAAATGAAATAATTTTTTGAAGCAAGATTTATCTAAAATGAAACAAAAAGGAAAAGAAACAAGAAAGAAAAAATATAACAATAAAAATGAAAATAGTAAAATAGTAGATTTAAACCCAAATATATCAGAAATTATATTAAATGTGGGTGGAGGAGGCACCTCAAAAAAAGTCTGTGATTAGCCCTGGTGCCTATAATCCTAGCACTCTGGGAGGCCAAACCAGGTGGATTGCCTGAGCTTGTGGGTTCGAGACCAGCCTGAGCAAGAGCAAGACGCCCCCGTCTCTGAAAATAGCTGGGCATTGTGGTGGGCACCTGTAGTCCCAACTCGGAAGGCTGAGCTTCATGTAAGACCAAGAGTTTGAGGTTGCTGTGAGCTATGATGCCACAATACTCTACCAAGGGTGACAAGTGAAACTCCATCTCTAAAAAAAAAGGGGGGGGCTCAGCACCTGTGGCTCAAGCAGTTAATGCGCTAGCCACATACACCTGAGCTGGTGGGTTCGAATCCAGCCTGGACCCGCCAGCCAAACAACAATGATGGCTGCAACCAAAAAATAGTCAGGCATTGTGGTGGTCACCTGTAGTCCCAGCTACTTGAGAGGTGGAGGCAGGAGAATGGCTTGAGCCCAAGAGTTGGAGGTTGCTGTGAGCTGTGATGCCAGGACATTATATCCAGGGTGATAGCTTGAGGCTCTGTCTCAAAAAAAAAAAAAAAGTCTGTGATTGTCAGACCAATGTATGTGTGTGTGTAGCTTGTAAAAGATATACCCTATATGTAAAATCATATAAATAATTAAAGGTTATAAAAATATATGCCATATATATACACTAAGAAAATTTATAAAATATAAGGCAAAGTTTATGGTTAGTGATTAAAGGGGACATTTATGTTTCTAAGAGCCATTTCAACAGAAAGATATAAAATCCAAATGCGTACACACATAATAGCATGGCCCTAAAATATCTAAAGCAAAATCTAACAAAAACAAAATGGAAAATAGGGAGAACTACAATTATATTTCATAACACTTGATAGCACCTGATAAAACAAGAAGTCATAGATGGTTTGAACACGATTACCCCAACTGACCTACGTGGCCTAAGTAAACAGCAACTACAGAAACACACATTCTTTTAAAGTGTATATGGAATTTTTCCAAAAATTTTGATCAAAAGTGTGTAGAGGAGAGAGAATGAGAATTGATTGACAAATGAATTCTAAAATATATTTGGAAACTAACAGCCAATAACATATGGGCAATCTTAAAGAGCAAAGTGAGATTTAAACACCTCCAGAAATAAGGACTTATTATGAAGCTATATTAACTAAGATAGCTTGGTATCTGTGAAAAAGGATAAACTAACATTTGGAATAAAATAGAGCACAGAGGCTTCGCACCTGTGGCTCAAGTGGCTAAGGCGCCAGCCACATACACCTGAGCTGGTGGGTTCGAATCCAGCCCAGGCCCGCCAAACAACAATGACGGCTGCAACCAAAAATTAGCCAGGTGCTGTGGCAGGCACCTGTAGTCCCAGCTATTTGGGAGGCGGAGGCAGGAGAATCGCTTAAGCCCAGGAGTTGGAAGTTGCTGCGAGTTGTGATGCCACAGCACTCTATCCAGGGTGACAGCATGAGGCTCTGTCTCAAAAAAAAAAAATAGAGCACAGAAACAGAACCACAAATGCACATTTTGAATTATGAGAAAGGTATTTCTGCAGAGCATTGAGAAAAAGAGTGGTTTGAAAAGTTGCTAAGGGTGCAGAAGTGAGTTTCTGAGTTCCTGTGAATTCAGAGGACCTGTCTGCCTGGGGGCCTGTTTATGTGGCAAGATTCCTTTACCCGGAGCCTCCCGGGATCCACAACCCCTTCCTCAGCCATCCCTTACCCTAAGACCGATTTTCTGCTTCTCATTAACTCTTATGTGAACTTTTTTGTATTTTATGATATACTTTTAGGAAGCCATTGAATTTAAGACACATATTTCATTTCAATTGTTTGTGGTGTGTTGAGATAAAAAGAAAAATAAATAAAATGTGAACACTACCAGGCCTAAGCTTCTCATATAATTTCTGATTTTGCTGAAGAACGGTTTTGACAAAGTATAATAGAGTTGTTAGAAGCATTGATTGTGGAATCAGAAAGATCTATATTTGAACACTGATGTCGTCATTTAATGCCTTAAGTTTCCTCATCTATAAAATGAGAAGGATCCCTGGAAGCAAACTTGCTGTACAGATGATAAAGCTTATACTTTGCAGCATGTGCATAAGGCCCTACCTATCTTTAAAGCTTTCTAAAAACCAAGATACTTTATTTTTAAAGATCATTCATTAAATTATTTTCAAAAAGCAAAACAAAAAAAGGATATTTTGGCCCTCTTTTTCTTAAAGAACCCCCTTCCGAGAATTTTATAAGCTTCATGTCCCTTCCACAAAACCCAGCTCTTGATGTTAACATTAAACAAATATGTCCATGAATAGAATTAAATAGGATAGAATAAAATAGGATAAAACTTTTTCCTTCTCCTTTATCCTTCTCCCTTGTTTCTGAAGGTTTTCGACCCCACTCTCTACCCTAGGTCAGGGGTAGGACTCTCTAAGAACTCTGCATTTCTCCTTGCTGACGTTTATCAAAATTATAATTAAATCTGGGTACCCTGAGAGGTTGAGGCAGGAGAAATGCTTGAGGCCAGGAATTTGAAACTAGCCTCAGCCATGCAGCCAGACCCTGTATCTACAAAAAATGAAAACCTTAGCCATTGTAGGGGTACACACCAGTAGACCCAGCTCCTAAGGAGGCTATTGATATTTGAGCTTAGGGATTTGAAAGTGCAGTGAGCTATGATGACGCCACTAAACTCTAGCCCAGGCAACAAAGAGAGTGAGAACCTTTCTCAAAAAAAAAAAAATTGTTATTTATAATTATTTCTATAGCTGGTTGCATTCATGAATATGTCTTCTGCTGGAATGTAAACTCTACTTAGGCCTGGTAGTGTTCACATTTTATTGTGTTTAACATATATCCCCTATACCTATAAATTGTTTAATGTCAATAAGTTATTTAACTTATTACTAATGGATTATTTATGAAATAATATCTGGCATCCAGTAAGTACAAATAAATAACTACTATTTTCTATCATGTACGGCCACTTCACTAATAGACAAGAAAAACTATAATTAATAAGGTTAAAATTACAACAAAATGCATGTTAAACTGAATGAGTTATTTTATTTTATTTCACATTTGACAAAATCATAGAGGCCCCTCAAATGAAAGTCTGTTTATGGAGATGAAAACTTTGAATTTACGCAATTCTCACCATAAAATTTACTTGTGGATTTTATTTTAAAATATTTAATTTAAATATCTAAAATGTTTTAACGGTCATGGAATATTTTTATTACTCCAGACCGATGTTACTACATAATTTATCTTAAATGAAAAAGGCCAAAACTCAAGTAATAAAGTTAGTGTGTACCCATTGAAAAAAGCAATGAAGGGAATAAATTCCCCTTTGACCTTAAGCTGTAGATCAGAATTGGGTTCAAGTTCATGCTCAGACACCTATTGGTTGTTTAAGGAAAGTTGCTTAATTTTTCTAATTTTCAGTTTTCTCATGAAATCCTGATAATACGTACTTCACATCAGTGTAGTAAACATTAAGTCAATGAATAAAAACCTACCATAATACATGGCATAAAGTGTACGTTAATTGTTATCTATTTTTATTTTTTAAACTACTTATAAATCTCTGCTAACTTAAAATGTCAATCAGTTATTTTACAGCAACAACAAAAAAAAACCCTTTATTTCATTACAAAGGAAATCTCTAACCATGACACAAGAAGATAAACTTTAGAACAAAATATAACTTTGTTAGCCTCTAACTTAGAAAAAAGGCAGTTAACAATATGGATTGGGAACACATGTAATTATCAGGAGCAGATTATATTTCTTTCAATATTCTTTTTGGAATAGTAATAGCATTACATCAGAGCTTGTATGTTCAAAATCAAGGATGAACATATTTTCTGTGACTGGAAAACACTGTATGCACATTCTGGAATTAGAAAATGCTCCTGAACATATTCCAATAATCATACGGGCAATGTGGAATGTTGTATCCTGAGAAAGTAGAAAACTTCTCATGAGAATGTTTGAAATGTCACTTGGGTTCATTGTAGATCAGAGTGCAGGTGGCTGTACAAAGCCTTTGCTGGAGGCTCTGTGTTTATACAGTTGTTGCTTCCAGGATGTATTGATTGGTCAGGCAACTAGTAAAACAAGCAGCTCTGCTTTCATCTATGTGCATTTTGGAGCTTCTAAAAGATAGAAAAGTGGTTTTAATTAGGACACGTTCCTTTCACTTATTTTACTTTTTAATTCTCTCTTTTTTTTTCTTACTTGACCATTCCAGTCCTTATCCCTCTAATATTTCAGAACCTCTCTCCTGGTCATGATTCCACATCCCAGATGCTTTACAAGGCAAACAGTTTTAAGGAAAATGTCCCTCCTCGATCACCAAGACAGACGAAAACCTTAACATCAGTAAAACCAACATGCTCTTTGCATTTCATCAATTTCTATTCAGGGATATTTATTTGACTTGTATTTTGAAGCTATGTGAATCAAAGTTTCTTATTTTAAAAAAACTAAAATTGATGTTGGAATCTGTGAAAAACATTCTCAGTATGAGATATTCTAGTATTTATGTGATACCTCCTAGCTACACAAAAGGACACTGCACTATCACTACATATCTATCTAGATAAGCGACAATTTTGTGTATAAAATATATATTTCATATAAATAAAAATTATATGGAATTAAGAAAGAATTATTTAAACATGTAAATTTGTATTTTTAGAATTTTTTTCCATAGGTTCTCTTCAATTAATATTTTATATTTCCTCATTTTTTAAATATTTCTTTCTTTCTCCATTTTCTACTTCTTTCAAGTTTTCCAAAAATATAACCTTGATTTTATACATGATGTGTAAGAAAAATCATTCACAATTTCTAAAGTTATAGTTCAAAGGCTATAAACAGAACTCATTAAATAGCTCTATAGAATATACTATGGGGTGAGGAAGGTGTTTGTTTTTCCAAGGAATCTTTTGAAATTGGAAAAAGATGGCAAATATTAAGATCTGACAGCATAGATTATCAATCGCATATAAACTGGAAATAGAAGTGTTTACAAAGAGGAGCACAAAATGTGAAAGTGCTAGCATGGTAATGAGATAGCTAAGAAAATGAATTAGCACATAAGTATTGTACCTTTGGCTCAAATAAGACAAGTGTTCTTTTGTTTATAATTAATTTAGAGTGTCTTAATAAACTAAAGAAAAAATAAGAAGAATGCACTTTCATACATCTTAAGCGATCTTTTGGAAATGTGAAAGCTGAGTATTGAAAGCATTTTCTTATAATGTGATTTCATTAATTCGATTGAACACACATGTAAAGGAAATCAGAGATCGTCAAAATTCTGTAGAAGAAAGGTAATGTAGTTGACCATAGTGGTTCTCATCATGGGGTCCCTGAACCAGCAAGCATCAGCATCACCCGGAACTGGGTTGAAAGGCAAAATGTCAGGCACCACCCCTGACCTAGTGCATCAGAAACTCTGGGCGTGAGGTCCACCAATTAGTGTTTTAATAACCTCTCCAGGTGATTCCTATGCATACTCTCATTTGACAATCACTGGTAAACTGGCTAATGATACTGACCCTAAAGACAGACAGGCAAGTTGGTCCCAGCTTTGCCACCTACCAGTTATCAAGTCTCTTTAACATTTTTCTTCCACAAAATGAGAAAATATTACTGCCCCATAATATTGTGAACGTGAAATGAATCAATATGTGGAGAGAAGATAGGCCATTTTTTGATACAGAGGAAACACTCAGTATGTATCATCAATTTTGATGTATTTGAAGTCAAGTTCCATTGACGCAAAGTGACTTGATCAAGGTTGTGGAGCTGGTCGCACTTACAGACTAAGTTCCCAGTTTTTTCTACTCATAAATAGTGTTCTTTTCACATCTGTGGATTTGCTAAAGATCACCTACTATGTATAGTAGACTAACCGCATATACCTATGGTATTTTTATAATATACATGTATTGGTGTGAATCTTTATTGTGCATTTTCTTTTCTTTTTTTTTTTTTTTGAGACAGAGCCTCAAGCTGTCACCCTGGATAGAGTGTTGTGGCATCACAGCTCACAGCAACCTCCAATTCCTGGGCTCAAGTGAGTCTCTTGCCTCAGCCCTCCCAAGTAGCTGGGACTACAGGCGCCCACCACAACGCCCAGCCATTTTTTGGTTGCAGCCGTCATTGTTGTTTGGCGGCCCCGGGTGGATTCGAACCCGCCAGCTCAGGTGTGGCTGGCTCCTTAGCCCGTTGAGCCACAGGTGCTGAGCCCATTGTGCATTTTCAATAATGTATGAATAAAAGGCTATTAGTACTCTTTTCATAAAACTATTAAGAAGCTTTTCATCTCTCTGTAGTTTTTTAACATAATGATAACCACAATTATCTTAATTCAGTATAAAGAGCATGTGCCATAAATTATGGAAAGGTTAGTGAATGGAAAATAATAAGATTGACATCTACTGTAATAACAAAGGATATACAACTTTTTCTATACAATTAGGAAACTATAACTTCTAATTTATATCAGTAGCAAAAGAGTCAACTGCCTCTATTAGAATATGTTTGGAAATTGGAGAATGGAAACAAGGAAAAATTACAAATAAGCATAATATATGCGTTTATATATGCATATATAACAGTAGTTACTTTAACAAAGAAATCTAACATGGTACAATAGCTCAGACATAATAAAAGTGAATTTCTATTTTTTTTTTTTTGGTTGGGGCTGGGTTTGAACCCGCCACCTCTAGCATATGGGGCCAGCACCCTACTCACTGTGCCACAGGTGCCGCTGTGAATTTCTATTTTATATAATCATCTACGAATTTCTTTATTTTATATAGTCATCTACTGCCAGAGTTCCTAGACCTCCGGTAGATTATCTCCCTCGGTTAATTCAGCTACAAAGTCTCCTTTTATCTTTTGGGTTTAGTACCTCCAAGAGGATTGTTGTAATTTTCACTCTGTTGGCAAAAGTGGAAAAGAACGTGGAGTGGGCACAACCACTTTAAAAGCTCTAGCCCAGAAGTTGTATATCCTCCATGTCAACACTATCATATTCCCTTGTCCAGAACACATTTATCTGGTCACCCCTAACTGCAGGGAAGCTAGAAAAGAGGGTGAACTCTGCACCAACTACAAAAATCCAGAGTACATCCACTTATTGGATGCCAAATAGGGTGTCAGCTAAGTGGCAGGCAAACAATGCATTTAGATACAGCAACTGAAATTGTTTGTTCCACCTTCGTGGAGGTAAATCATAAGGTTATGCTTAAATTTCTTCATCCAGCAAAAGGAGATGAAAAATTTCCTGTTACTCCACAGTAACATTGAGGATATTAAGTGAGAATATGTATTATTTCAGCATAGCCTACTATCTTGAATAATAAGGGGCCAAAAAGTCTTTTTTTTTTTATAATTTTATTGAATCATAATTCTGTACATTGGTGCAATCATAGGGCACGATTCATATACATTCAGAAATGTTTTGATCGTACTGTTACAGATAGCCTTCATGGCATTTTCTTGATCACTATATA
>CAUYON010169760.1:0-18441 GCA_963573935.1 Arctocebus calabarensis
CCATGAATGGATTAATAAATTGTAGGTATACCATGGAATATTATGGACCCTTAAAGAAAGATGAGACTTTACCTCTTTCATGTTTACATGGATGGAGCTGGAACATATTCTTCTTAACAAAGTATCTCAAGAATGGAAGAACAAGTATCTAATGTACTCAGTCCTACTATGAAGCTAATTTATAGCTTTCATATGAAGGCTATAACCCAACTATAGCACGAGAATATGAGGAAAGGGACAAGGGAGGGGAGGGGAGGGGGAGGTTGTGGTGAAGGGAGGGTGTTTGGTGGGGCCATACCTACAGTGCATCGTAGAAGGGTACACATGAAACTTACTAAATGCAGAATACAAATGTCTTCATACAGTAACAAAGAAAATGCCCTGAAGGCTATGTTAAACAGTTTGATGAAAATATTTCAGATTGTATATGAAACCAGGGCATTGTACCCCTTGATTGCACTAATGTACATAGCTATGATTTAATAATAATAAAAAAAGAAAATGATAAAAAATTCATGGTATTCACATACCATAAATTGAATATTGAAAAATTAAAGAGAATGTTACATTAAAAACAAACAAACAACTACCAAGACAAAAAAAAAAAAAAAAGGAAAAGAAAAACACAAGTATATTCTAGTGAGGGGTAGGGGTAGGAGGGAGAGCGAATGGCGGGATCACACCTAATGTGCACAATCTGAGGGTGTTCAGCACACCCTCCTGGTGAAGGGCTTATTTACAATTTGAACTTTACCTTAGAAATGAAAACAGTGTAACCTAAACATTTGTATCTTCACATTAATCTGACATTAAAAAAAAGGAAAAAAAGTCCCTAAAAAGGAAACAGTAATTATTTATTAAAATTTGCTTTTAGAAGTAGTAATGAGTCTTGAGATAGTAACCACTACTACAATGGTAAAACTATCAAGCATGTTTTTTAAAAAGAAAAGAAAAATTTAGGGGTCCATCAGATAGGCATTTGAAAGTAAGAAGTTACTTTTCATTCAGCTAAAAGCCGGTATATTGGCAGCAGCCCCCTGAGGTCTTCATGAAGAACTACTCTCTGTCTGGGAGCCCTCTCGCCTCTCTTGGGTCCCCCACCCTCCAGGCCTTTTCCTTCTCACTGTTCTGGGTGCCATGATTCCATGGAGCCTTGGCCAGAGTGGTCTCTCCTTTCAAGACCCTCTTTGCAGATACTCCTTGGCTCCTGCCAGGTGACATTTGCCCACCCATCACCTTCCCAGTGAGGTCCCCCAACTGCTCTAGTAAAGGCTGCATCCTCCCTTCTTCCCACCATCCTGCTTTGAACCCCCATATCCTGTTTTCTCTCTCTCCATGACACCTGCCACCATCCAACATTCTGTAGAATGGGCTGCTTGGTTTCATCTAGTGTTCACTATCTGTCTCTTTGCACTAGAAGAGAAGCCTCTCAAGGCCAGACTTTTTGGGTCCTTGCTGCATCTCTAGTACCTATGACAATGCCCTGGAATGTAGAAACGTCTCCAAAAAAGGTTTGTTGAATGTTGCTGATGGTGGAGTCTTAGAATGAGTAAAAAGACCAAAGAGTGAAAAAAAAAAATCCTAATTGGAATTCTGGGGAAATTCATATTCCAAGTTGCTGGCTTGGAAAATGATGATAGTAGATCTTGTACCATTTTAAGTTATGAGTAGTGTGGATATTTTTGCACCTGTTCTAGCAAGAATAATTGGGTTAAGTTCTTGCAGCTGGGATAGTATATAGCTTGTTTTATCTAGGTTTTGTTTTCTTGTAAATTAATCAATGTCTTGAAATAATTTTATGTCGGGGAAAGCCATAGTTGTATACCTAGAAATGTAATTTTTTTCCTATCTTATGCAAAAATTTTCCATTTGTTGGCTGTCTTTCCAATAGTTGCAGCTTTGTCAGCACTTTCCCTGCACAGGATTTTTTCCGTTTCGAGCTATAGATGGCAGCATACCACTATCTAAGATCAGATAAACAGGCTGGGTTTGTAAGTCAGAGCTGTTGGTCAGGAAAGAGCAGCTTTAATAAGTAATCAGTCCAAGCTGAATGGCAAATTAATGTCTTCATTAAGGGAACAAACCAGCTTCGTTTATCAACAAGGTCAGAGTATTTATAACCCAGTGCATTGCGTGAGGCAAAACCCATCTACATTTATGTAACTTCACTGCAGAACTCAAGATTTATCTGCACAAAGCATATGCCAACGTCTCACTTATACACCATCTTTAATGAAGACCAGTGTCATTCTGATAGAATTATTAATAAAGTCACTTTTATATGCGGAGCCTCATTTTGTTCATATAAGGCAAATGAAAAGGTGATTACCTTAAACAAAAGCCTCTCTTACAAGATGATATTGGGTGGTTTGCTCCAAATTGAATTCTTAGTAATAAAAAGGAAGGGTGATCCTTATTGATCAAGTATATCTGTCACTTAGGTTAGATGAGAACTTATTTAACAGTTAGATAAGGGTGCACAGTTATATAGTTTCATATTTATCCCCCTGTACAAAATGGCACATTTCAAGTGAATTGAATGTTTAATTTGCAACTAGTGTCAGAGAACAATGTGAAAAGTTCAGAAACTCTTCTCATGACGTGACCAGGTCAATTTCTGGCTCTAGATAAGTGTTGCCCAATAGAAATATAAAGCAAGCCACAAATGTGAGTTGCATATGAAACTTAAAATTTTCTGCAAACCACATTTTAAAAAGTAAAAAAGAAATGTAATTAATATGAATACCGGGGCATATTTTATTTAACCTTATATATCCAAAATATTTTTAGCAGGTAATTCACATAAAAATTATTGAGATATTTTACATTATTTTTATGGAAATTCGGTGGGTATTTTACACTGATGGCACATCTCAATTTAAATTAGCTACAATCTTAACTGCTCAATAGCTGTATGTGGCCATGGCCAACTATACACTGTCCTTCTCAGCTCTAAAGACTTACCTGTTGTGAGGTGGGTTGTGTCCCCTCCATATTCATATGTGGAAATTGTAACCTCCAGTGCCCTAAAATGTGATTTTATTTGGAAATAAGGTCATTACTGAGTAAAAGCAAGGTCACTTTTAAGATGGACCCTAACTCAATATGACCGATGTCCTGATAAAACAGGGAAATCTGAAGATGGGCTCACACACAGGAAGAAGGTATGGGAAGGTGAAAGCAGAGACTGGAATGAAACCTCTTCAACACCAAGGAATGCCAGTGATTGCCAGTGAACCCCCAGAAACGGCAGGAGAGGCTGAAACGGACTGTCCCTCACAGCCTCAGAGGGAGCACGTCACCTGTTGGTCGTGTGGTCCTTTATAATGGCAACCCTAGGAAACGACTCTCGAACCTTTGTTCCAGGATTCTGTCACTTCCCTGTCCTTGTGCTTTCTCCTCTGCAACCTCTGACACTCAGCTTTTCTGTCCCCTCTCACAGGTGCAGGCAGGCAGGGAGCTTCCACTGAAGTAGGGTGAGCTGGGTTCAGCCTGAGCAGGGAGGAGCTGATTTGCTCCTTGTCTCTAATGGGTGGTAGTTGTCTTCCTAGAGCTGTTGTTGTAGAGGACAAGGGCTGACCAAGGAAGTGCTTTGGAAACCATAAACAATGGCATAAATGAGAATGAGTATTTTGTATCTTTATTTGCACTTAAATGTGGAATGGAGTCTTCTCAACATTATTTTGTTGTTTTCTTTCTGTAATAGCCTGGGGTCCCCACTTCACAGCAGGGAACCTGTGAAAGGGGGTGAGGCCTTGCTACTTTCTTGCCATTTGGCAGTCCTGGGCTTCTATTTGTTACCTCCCTAGCATGTTTTAAACCTTCTTCAGTCAGGGCAGAAACACCCCCCCCCCCCAATTCACAAACAAGTTAAGAAATGCCCCGCCCCCCCCCCACAGGGCCACTATATCAGATAACTCCAAAGGGTACTGTCCTCACTGTCGTGAATGTGAATAGTGAACTTGGAGTTGTGCATTGTACAACCTGTACAGCTGTACATAATAGCTCTGATCCTGCACAGTTAAATCACATGGATCATCCCATCTCTCTGGTCATAGTTGGAATGGGCAAATACACAATGGGCATTTAAACTCCTCAGTGTTAGAGATGTGGAGAGTTTCAAAGGTCTCTGAGAGAGAAAATATTCTCCCATCTCTATGGGGCCTACTGAGAGATAGCACTTTGAGTGTGATATAAGGATGTAAGGTTTGCAGCTGCGTTTATTAGAGAAGTACCAGGACCTTTTGAGAAATCACTAGGTGGAGCTTGAGGATAAAGAAAACAGCTATCTGTGCGGGCAAGGGTTTATGCTTAAGCCTCTAGATGAAGCCTTGGCTGAAGCACCTGTGTACTCAGTGACGTGAACCAATACATTTGATTTGTAGAGATGGTTTGAGTTGGGTTTTCTATTCCTTGCTACCTGAAGAATTTTAAATGCTAAATAGGAGATGGGAATAAGGGAAGGGGAACAGAAATGTGCTCATCTATAATGCAAAGCCAAACAAAAGCAAACACAACCTTCTTAAGACACTCTAGCAATTTTCATAGAAATCTAGATTTCATTTTCTGTTAATTTTATTTAGTTTTTGAGACAGAGTCTCACTCTCTCACCCTGGGTAGAGTGCTATGCCATCACAGCTCACAGCAACCTCAAACTCCTGGGCTCCAGCAATCTTCTTGCCTCAGTTTTTCTACAGATTTCTTTTTCTAATGAAAAATAGGTCAAAGGATGGTAGGCTATCTCGGTTAACTTATCCAATGTTTTTAAGTTCATAGGTGTAATGAAAATACTGTACATTTGTGATTATCTGATATATACCAGCTAGTATTAAAAACCTAAATTATTTCTACCATTGTATGGCTTTTAATTAGATGTTTGTGATCTAACCTGAAAGCTTATTTTACTATGCTTATCTTCATTTTTAAAATAACAAATGCTTTTTTGAGTTTAACATACCTAAAAATATACTTTTGGTATTCTACCTATTTATAAATTGGAACTTGCCTTACATAACCCTTGCTCATTATTCTTGTGAACTCATGGTAAGAGGAAAAACAATTTTATGGATGTCCTAAATACTTTAAAAGGTGTTAGGCAAGAGAGGAGACCTTTAGCATTTAACCTAACTTCCTCCTGCAAATATCAAAAGTTGAATCAACGTAAGCCCACAGTTCATGAAGATGTAACATCATTTGTAAAATCTTTAATGGTGGAATCTGAAAGGGCCCCTAAATTTTAGCCTTGGCGTTGCTCTAGCCCCATCCCAGCTGTTCCGACTAAACACTCAATCATCTGCAGTCTGTTTGCAATTCATCCTGGAACTAAGGAGAGGCCAGTGGGACACTGTATCAATGGAACCATTTTGCCAAAGAATTAAGTTTGAAAATAGGTTTCAGCTGCTTCCTAATAAGAGCCCTAGTCTCCAGAATGTCCGCCCTAGAGAAACCAGGCTACCTACCAAGCCTCTTTTTGCCTTCCTCTCTGGGGTCTTGGGTTTTGCTATTGAGTCCCTTGCCAAGGCAGGACTTGGTATTTCCTTTCCCCCTGCAGGCTTAATTCTTGTGGGTCCTGTTCTTATTCTTCCTGCATTGATCTTGGCTAGATTCCCATGGAGCAAATATCAGACGTGCCATCAGGATATCCCTGGATTCTCTGCTACATTGTGTTCTTCCCTCACCCCTGGAGATTACCCCCTGCAGTTGTTATAAGACACTCAGAATAGTTGACACTCTCCTGTTTGTGCTTTCTCTGGCCGTGGTTTTTGGAACCTTATTCTGAGCCTCTTGTTTTTTTTCTCTTTTGTCTCACATTTCTAGCTAGTTTCCTTGTATGTCTTCTTCTGCTAGCTCAGTTTGTCTGAATCCTCTGTATTTGGCACCAAATGGTAGTTTATTCTAATTCCTTGCCTGGAAGCTGATGATGGTAACCAGATGGCAATAAGAAGATATTAAAGGCAACATTTGTACCTGTGAATTGAGAGACAATACTCTTTACTTCACTAAGAAAGCAGTTGGTGTTTTTCTCAGTTGGCGTAAAATGATATTTTCAAAAATTCTATTTCTTTTTTACTTGGACAGATGTTTAAATGTGTTTATTAGCAAATAGACTTTAAACTTTTTTAATCTAAAGAAATATTGCTGCTTCTCAGAGCTTGGGCAAATATTGCTTTTCATTTGTTCTCTTCTTATCTCTTCTTTCCCTTGACTTTCTTGCTGTAGATTTAAATTACATGTTGTTTTATTATTAACTATATTACCAAAACTTTTTATGTTAGTGAAAAATAATGGCTGACTGGAGTATTTTAAAGTTGTCTTACAAAAGGGGGAGGGTCATTGCAGAGTAACAAGATATTTTTTGTCTGATACCCAGTACCATTTTTTTTCTGTTCTTAAAGTATCTGACTGGAGATAGACTGGGCCAGAGCATTCTGAGACTTTTCAAACTAGAGCTGAAAGAGAGAAACCTGTTGCATTAGTCAGCTGTGGCTGCATAACAAAGAACCATAGGCTCAAAGTCATTAAAACAGTGAGCATTCACTTGGCTCTCACACCTGTAGGTTAGCTGTGTGGCTCAGCTGATTTTAGAAGCCTTCTTCTTGTGTGTGGCAGCAGGTTGATTAATTTAGCAGCTGGGATATCTACAGCTACATGTTTGCATATCTGCACATATGTCTCTGCTATTGTTTGGATATTTCACCCTTCTAAATCTCATTTGAAATTTGATCCCCAATGTTGCAGGTGGGGCCTGGTTGGAGGTGTTTGTCCTGTGGGGGCATCAATTCTTTATGAATGGCCTGGTGCAGTTCTTGTGGGACTGAGTTCTCTTAGTTCCCATGAGAACTGGTTTTCAAAAAGAGCCTGGTACCCTTGAACCCCTTTACTCTCTTACCATGTGATCTGTACATGCTGCCTCCTGTTTGCCTTCTAACATGAGTAGCAGCAGCCTGGGGCTCTCACAGAATCAGATGCTGGCACCATGCTTTTTGGACTCAGATCTTGGAGCCAAAATAAATCTCTTTTCCTTATAAATTACCCAGCCTCGTGTTCCTTTGCTTCATCACAAAAGTGGACTAAGACAGTCTCTGACTTTCCAGCAGACTAGTTGGGAAACCAGGGCTGTGAAGTGTCATTTTGTGACTTCTGCTCACATGCCATTGGCCAAAAACAAGTCACCTAGACAAGCCTAAAACCAAGGAGGGAGTGTTTACCATGAGGCAGGCATGGCGAGGGTGTAGATACGTGGAAGGGTGGAGAATTGGACACGTCCTCCCATATACCACAGTCCCTTTCCTCTTTGGGTATGGAGCTATTAGGCGTCAGTTCCACATGCAGGCCTCTGCCTATACTAGAAGACAAAGCCAAAGTCTACAGAGAAGCAGATAGAAGGGAGGCTGGGAGAGAGTCCTGATAATACACGTATTTCATTTCTAATAGCGTCTTTGGCTGTGTTCAGATGGCTGCACTTGTGAGGTTTGTTTGGTCATTTTTCTTTATTATGTGGTAAACTACTCCATAACCTCTCCAAACTCGCTTTTCTTCCATAAATTGGTATAAACTCCATTACTGTTACTTGCAACCAAAGGGTTATTATCCACATATATGATACTATTTTCTTAGATCAGAGGGCCTTTCCATCAAGAGATGTTTTTCCTAATGCAAAGTTTTTAAAAAAAGTTTATTTTGGGGGGATAAAATCCTTTTATTAGAAAACTCATCATCTGTATTTCATAGAGTATAATTTTATTAAATTAAACTGGACCATATAAGTTTCAAATAAAAATGTTACCAAATTTTCAGTAAAAGTTACATAATAAGTGTAAATTGGGAAAAACATATAAAAACAGTTAGTTTTATCCTTGGGAATTTACATCAATAAAATTAGTAGAAACAAATAACGACATGCATGAAATGGTTTATGACAATTTCACTTATAATATTAAATAAAGAGAACTGTCTAAATGAAGAGAATGCTTTAATAAATTATGTCAGTTTATCAGGAGAGAATATTAGTCTTTAATAATATTAATTAAGAAAATGGCATAAAACATTGAAATATGTTCATGACATAGTAAGTGAAAAAGCAGAAAACAAAACAGTACTTACATAAATATCCAAACTAGGTACATA
The DNA here is from genome assembly GCA_963573935.1 of Arctocebus calabarensis. Lineage (NCBI taxonomy): Eukaryota > Metazoa > Chordata > Mammalia > Primates > Lorisidae > Arctocebus > Arctocebus calabarensis. The sequence continues at coordinate 8,128 of CAUYON010169760.1, forward strand.
TGCTCATTTGCTATAGATACCCACCTTACGTACACAAACACACACAATACACACAAACTTATATGACCATTTTCTTTTGGTGTGCAAGAGAAAAAAAAATGACATTTAAAATCTACCTGTAATTTTCTCTTGTTCAGACAGGAGACACTCTTCATCTGAGAGCAAAATTACTCTTCAATGGGCCCTTTGAAAATTCAAACCCCAAATCCTATTCTAGAATCAAGAAGCTGGAACCACATCTCTAAATAAAATTATCAGAAGATAAACAACTCTGAATGAAATTATCAAAGGCTGTAGGATTATGAGGATGATGCCTGAGGAATAGGATGTGGCGAGTAATGTTTTTTATCTGTAAAGAAAAGGAGAATTGAAGAGGATTCCTTGGGGATAGGAGGCTCATGGTAACAGGTGGACCAGGGAAGACCCAGTGGAGAGAAAGCCAGTGGAGGTGGATGGCTGATGTACTCCACTCTAAGAGCAGAGGGCTATATATTTTTTTCTCCATTATAATTCTCCTTGTTATTCTCAAGCCTTCAGTAAATTGTCTTAAATGCTCATCCAGATATTTACTGTAATTTTGGGAACTAAGTGAGGAGCCTGCTCTCCTTGGATAAAGCAAGAGCATGGCTTGCATGGAAAGGTGATAAGAAAATGTGGAGTAGTGAGCAGAGCAGAAGTCTCTGAATCAGTGGTCGAGACTGGTGTTGTAACTACATAAAAATTGCATTGGTACAGTAGACTGTATTCTTTTTACAGAATATTTTATTTTTCTTCTACCTTTTGCTATGGAAGGATTTTATTCTCTTAGTCTGCTAATCACAAGAGAGGCCATTTGACTTGCTATGTCCAATAAAATATGGGCAGGAGAAATGTGCCATTTTGGGGAACCGATGCATTGTTCTCCATGACCCCCACACCCTAGAATGGTAATATTCTAGCTGGAAGCTCTTCCATCTTGGGTCCTGGGATGAAGGTTCCTGGTGGGAAGGGGGCATCTAAGCCATAGCCAACTCTCATTTGACATGTGATGTAGGTCTGTTGGTTAATTTTGTGTGTTGACTTGACTGAATAGTAGAGTGTTCAGATATTTGGCTAAGTTTTATTTCTGTCTGTCTGTGAAGGTGTTTCCAGGTGAGATTTGCCTTTGAATCAGCAGACTCAGTCAATTAGATAGCCCTCCCCCTGAATGGATGGCTGTTGCCCATTAACAGCCTGAAGTAGAATGGAAAGTGGAGGAAGTAGAATTCACCCCTCTGCCTGCCTGTTTGAGCTGGGACATCAGTCTCTTCCTGCTCTCAGACTAAGACACCAATAGCTTCTCCCAGGGCATATAATGGGACTTCTCAGCCTTTATAATCAAGTAAGCTAATTCCTTATAATAAATCTCTCTCTCCCTCCTTCCACCACCTCTTGGTTCTGTTTTTCTGGGAAAACCTAACTAATATAGTGGGAAAGAAGTAAACTTTTGTGGTTGTAATCTATGGGAACATTGGGGTCATTACTGCAGCCTAATCTGGCCTATCCTGATTTATACAAGGGAATTTTTCATAGACACAAAGGAAGCAGAACACGAAGGACTGAATTTCCCATTGCCATCCTGCAGGAGTAAGCTTTGTGTGATCTGAAGACCTGTAAGCCTTTGAATTACTCTTGGACTTGGGCTTGCTCAAGGCTTTTGTATTGATTGCAATCAGTATATACTACTCTCAGATATGTTTTCCACCATGTAAATGGCACACATTTTAACTCTTTTATTAGCCCCCAGTCTCAACTTTTGGATTCAATGTCCTCCAGAATGTTCAGGGATTCTAGTAGTAGCTACCTATGATCATTGTACCTAGAAAGTATGTCCAATGAACTTTGGTTTGATTTGTACATATTTGATAAAAAGGCATTTGAGAAAACAATTGCATCATTGGCAAAACCTGAAAGTCTCTAATCTTAACTATTCTCCTTATTTTTATATTAGAAGGCTGATCTGAATATTATGTTTTTAAATTAAAAAGTTTGACTTTAGGCTGACAATTTAATCTCATAAACAATCTCCCTAGTGCCACAAGAGAAGATTAATTAGAGAGCCTCACTGGTTTGTGATGGAGGGGGCATTGGCAGGAATGGCCCACTGACAGCGGAGGAGCCAGAAGAATGGGGTGTGTGGTCTGAAGCTTCCCTCAGCAGGCAGCTCCACAAATATTTTAATAAATTCTTCATTCTTCTGGCCAGGTGTCCCTAGTAAAGGCAAGTGTAAAGGAACCAAAGCTATTCCCTAGATAATTAAGGAAAAACAAACCTTTAGGTATCAGGAAACTTGGATATTGCTTCTAATTTTCTAGGCAACCACTTACATTCTTTTCTTCCCGTTTATCAGAAGAATCTGATCTGGCTCCCAAGAGCTATTTTAACAATGATCATACTCTTAGTTGGTAAACATTGCTTCCTAGGAACTCCCTCACTCCAGAGTCTAGAGTTTGAAATAGCTGTCAGATCTCAGAGTTGTGAGATTCCCACTGATTCGTAGCAAAACCCCAATACCTGCCAAGAAAATGACCATCTATTTGTGAAATTTCAGAGCACGGGTTCTAGCATCTCATTCTTGTCCTGTGATTCTGGGGGTAAGGTGAGAACTGCACCATCACAGGCTGGGCGAATGAGGTTCCAGTTGTGAGGGGGTCCAGGGAAGAGGATTCATTTTGTGTCTGTCTCTGCATGAAGCATTTGTTGCCCCTTCTCTCCAACACATTCCTGTACGGCAGGTCCTAACACTTTCACTTTACAGGTGACAGTGTGTAATCTCAACAAGGGGCACAGCTGGTCAGAGACAAAACTAGAATCCAAACCCAGATCTGTGGGATTCTAACTTTTTGCCACTATCCTAATGACTCTGGGAGAAGCCAGGGCACCCATACATAATATTTTTAAAGTTTCCTGGTTGTTTCTAGCATCATCAGGATGAGAAACTACATTGTGGTGGTGGTTCTCAAACTTCAGCACATGTTAGAGTCACCTGACCTGTAGGGCTTGTAAAAAACACAGATAAACAGTGTCTGGTCTCACACCTAGAGTTTCTGACTAAGTAACTGGTCTGGGTCAGGGCCCAAGAATTTACATTTCTAACAAGGTCCCAAGTGATGTTGATGCTGGGACCTGGGAAATACAGTGTGAGAATCATCTCTGCTTTAAGGGGAAATCCAAGAGCTGAATTTGATGTGAAAATCTACATTAATGGGGGTGAGATCAGATATGTGCTGAGTCACCTAACAGAGATTGATTGAAAATCAGTCCTGACTAATAATAAAACTGACACCTCTCAAGAGAACATGTTCAATCATAGGTGGACGGTCAGATAGAAACATTAAATAATGGGGCAGAAAATGTAGGTGACATGATCTGTCAGTACGGAAGAAGTGATGTAAGGATCAGTTTCTACATTTCCTTTTAATTTCCTGGACCCCAAGCAACCCTATAAGCATTAACTTGATTTATTTGATTCATTAGTTTTCTTAGGTAGTTGATATGTCAGGTGTATGGGATGGTCTCAAGTATATTTTTCAAAACCACATCTTTGCGTGGTTGTCTGTGAAGGTCGCTGATACTGATTTCTGTGTGAATGACGCCCCCTGGTGGGATAGGAAAGAATATCATTGGTTGTGTAAATGAATGACCAGATGTTACTCATATGAGATTTGAGTGCTCCATCAACTCTAGGTGCCTTAAAAATAGCAAACTGAGGATCAAACCCTGGAACCGCTGACAAAATGATCTCTGAGAGTCCTGCCCTTGAGAAAAGTCTGCCCTTGGGAAAGGTTTTTCTTGGCAATATCCCAACAATTCTTTAAACAAGTGAAAATAGCAGAAGGTGGTTAACAAAACCACACACAATCACCATGTGTATCTTCCCTGTCAGTTTTGTAGGATGAAGTGAATTCAAACTTTGGCTTACAAAATCAGAATTGTGACTGAAACCTTTGGATTGAAACCTTTAATAGCTATCTCTTTTGCCTACAGAAAAGGACAACCAGGAATGCCAAGTGCTTCCCAGTCTCTTCCCCAGCTTTTTATGCCTAGAAACAAGAGCCTCCCAAAGCTCTGTCATTCCTTGGGGTCCATGAGAAGCCCAAGGGCTCACTAAACAGATGTGTGTCTTTGTGAGAGAGAAGGAAGTCTCCTAATTTGAACTCTTTGGTCTAGGGAGAGATTATTCTACCTGAGGTGTAAAATTCCAAAGAGGCTTTGAAGAAGACCTGCCGAAGTTCGGTATCTCATACCACCCTGTGCCCCCACCATTAGAAAGTCAAACTTATCCTTTGTGTCTGTGCTTCTCGATGATCTGCAAGTGGTCCAGGAACACCTGTATTCAAAGCTCAAGTCTACCTCTTATTGGCTATGTGACCTCAGTTCACCTTTGGGGCATCCCTGCTCTGATTTGTCTGATGGTTATAAGGATTACAGATAGACAGATACAGATAGAGCTGATGGCACCGACTGACACAGCCTCATGTTTAGATAAATGTTACTTGTTATGATTCAGACATGCTTGCTAATAAGACCCTGGGGACAATTCTGCACGCTGGGTAGAGAAGGGCCTGGAAAGTACTTAATTAACTGACATAGCATTGAGGAGTCCAATCCACATATGAGGAGGAGAGCCAGAAAGGCATTGAGAATGGCTGGGTAAGAGAACTGTAGAGAGGTGCCAACTCCAGAGGAATAACTCACTCACCTGGAAAGGAGGTAAATGGGAATGTAGGATTCCGTCTGATAGGAAAGAAGGGGCTGTGGATGTGGGAGGCATAGCTCAGAGGGAAGAAAGAACACGGTCCGTGCATGAGCTGCCCACACTTCTTCTGCCTCTCCAGGGCCATTTCTCGCTAATCAGAACTGTTCACACCTTTGGTTATAGGCTACTAGAGTCCAGGAATCAATTTATATGGATTGTGACCAGCATTGAAGAAAGGAAATAGAATACAAAACATCAGTGTGCCTTACACATAGAAAGTAAATGTTATTTCATCAAACTTTAATCAGTTTGCACATACACGTGTCTAGGGTCACAATGTAAAGTGGATTTTTTTGGTGGATCTTGGTACAGGAAGATCAAAAGCCATTAGCGTCTTCCCTGTTGCAGGGAGCCTGGTAGGGCCTCCTGCAAAGTCCTTTTGACTGGTTTCCAGACTGCCTTTTCCTCATCAGTTAGTTTGGCCTCTCTAACAGAGTACCATAGGTTGGGAAGTTTATAAACAACAGAAATTTATTTCTCACAACCTGAAGGCTGGAATGGAAGCCTGAGATCAAGATGGCGCCATGGTCGGTTCTGGTGAGGGCTCTCTTCTAGGTGGAAGATGGCTGTCATCTTGTATTCTCACTTAGAAAGAAGGAATTGAGCTTTCGGAACTCTCTGGTTTTGTTTTTTTGTTTGTTTTATTTTGTTGTTGTTTGTTTGTTTCTAAATAAAGGCACTAATTCCTGGGAATCCTCATGATCCAATTATCTCCCAAGGCCTTACCTCACCTCCAAATACAATTACAGTGGAGGGGTTAGATTCCGTTTACAGTAACAAAGCAGCTACCTCATCACTGCCCTGCTAGTGGGGACCTGGACTCAGGCTTCCCTCAGATACACAGTCACCACCTCTGCAAAGTCCCGGAGGTGAGGACCAGGGTGGAAGGGAGTTGAACACAGGTAAACTCCCTCTTTCTCTTTTTCTGACCCAGTCTCTCACTCATTTTAAACTTGAGGTAAAGCTGGACTAAACTTTATCAAACTGTTTTTGAAACCAGCAGAGTTTAACAGAGTTCTATCTGTTTAATTCTGTTTTTCCTGAAGAGTGTCTTAGAATTTAAGCCTTTTGCAGGAGTCACTTCCTAGATGTTCCTGGGGCCACATCCCTTGGTATAGAAGGACACTTCCAATTTTAACCCTGCAAACAATTATTCACTTTTTTGAGGGGGGGGGATTCTATATTGTACCCAGAGAGTTTTATAATTTTTAAATCTACTTCTGAGTATTAAAGAAAAGCTAGTCAATTGTGAAGAAATCCATTTCAGATCCAGCAGACTCTTCTTTTCCTCCTCCTCCATCTGCCCTCCTGGCCATGCTTCTGTATGGGCCCTTCAGGTGGGGAAGAGGCTTGCTCTGGTCTTTCGCTCTTGGTATCCACTTTCATGAGGCACTGTTCTCCTGGACTAGGGAGGAGACATGGAAAGGGACAGAGCTCTTGTTTCTGGTGTGCCCCAGCTTTCTTTTAGGCTGAGAGGGAGCATGTGAGGGTGCCGTTGATGGTGGACATCCCTGGCTGGTTCCTTGCTGGGATACACATGTAGGGCTTCTCCCAAATGTCTGTGCTCTTCTCTAACGTGGGAGATCAGCTGTAGGTCAACTGCCTTGAATCCCAGCTTTTGCCACCAGTAACATCCTCTGGCATTTCTTGTGGCTGGGAACTCCCAACCCACAGGTGACCTCTTGTTTCGGTAGAAAACAGCTCAAGCCCAGCTGCCTTCAGCAGTGTCCACTTGGACTACAGGAGACTCGGGCTTCTATTTAACATCGAATGGTGTGAAGACTTTCTTCCCATTGTTCCCCTCTCTGCTGTCTCAGTTTTCATCTCCCCTGGCCATAAGCAGGTGGCTCACTGTGGATCCAGATGCCTCTTCTTTGTGACACCCCCAGTGTCTGTGAGCGCGCCTCTTTCTCTCTTCCTCCATGGAAAACGCCAGAGCTCTCCGCTCTCCACTAACAACTCACAACAAAGTCTCTCTTCTCCCTGCCCTTCCTGATCTTTGGCTTATATGGGGCAGAGGGAATGAGACGGGTGTATGGATAACTGGGAGGGACAGAGCTGGCTAAGTAGATGTTCCCCTGCAAGGGTGCAGGGGCAACGTGCTTAATGAAGTGGGAAAGACGGTGTCTCTGCCCTGAGCTCTACCCAGAAATACCTCCGAACTACCCTCTAAGCTCTTTGGCTGCCAAACTCTCAGATTACAGAGGGACGGCCAGTCTCTTGTTAAAATCACCAGAATTGATATCTCCATCCCTACCTCCCTCCTTCCTTCTTTCTCTTCCTCCTGCCCTTCTTTCTCTTCCTCCTCCTCCTTTCTTTCTTTCCCTTCCTTCCCTTCCTCCTCTCCCTTTCTCTATTTCTCTCATTTTCTCTTTCTGTCTTTCTTGCTGTGTTGCCCAGGCTAGAGTTCAGTGGTGTGATCATAGCTCACTGTTACCTTGAACTCCTGAGCTCAAGAGACCTCCCCAAACACTGGGATTATAGGCACACACCACCATGCTCAGCTAATTTAAAAAGGTTTTTTTTTTTTTTTTGCAGAATCAGGGTCTCACGTTTGGCCTCCAGTGATCCTCCTGCTAAGTGCTGGGATTCCAAGTGTGAGCCCGTGTGCCAGTCAACGCTCTTTCCTTCTCCATCCTCTGCCCTGCAAGGGTCCCCTTTACCTGATGCTCTCTGAGTGGCTCCGATCCTACATTGACATAATCTCTTTTGTGACTAAAGGCCTAGTAATTCTCCTTCTATTCTGCTGAAGGGACTAACATGGGTGTGTGGTTTTGAGATTTGTACCTCCCTGTGGTTCTCCTCTATCAAGGGAAGAATCTCCTCTTCTCATTGGGGTACTTCTTTGATTCCTTCTTTCAAGTTCTGATTTCCCAGCTCAGATAAAGCTTGACACAAGTTATTCAGTGCTTAGCATGGAAGCAGGTATTGGTGTACCTGCACAACTACACCCCACATCATTTACTCTTTCACTTTAGTGTAAGGTGATATTCAAAATACATAGCGAAAGATGAGTTTAGTTTGGGTACCTGATTATAACAATAATGGACCAATCAGTGTGGACCATTGCCTACTGCCTAAATAGCAGATTAGGCAGGGGGCCCAAACAGGCAGGCCTTTAGGCCACATTGTCAAAGGATTAATTTTGTTTGGTGCACAGAGTGATTTTGAAATACAGTGTTTGAATGCTTTCAGGCTAAGTATGGCTTTCTAATTTCCAGTATGACAAGCTTTGTTCATTTCTAACAAACGGGTTTCTAAAAAGCATCTGCTTGTGTCACGCTATTCTGAAACCTTTCTTTGTGGTCTGATCTATGAGGTCTGACAGTAAGTTTGTGACTCCCCTTGGAAAGAATGTCATATACCTCATTGCTGTCACCTTGAAATCCTCCCCTTGGGAAGCCATATACTGACACCAGTGCCTAGTCCACCCTTCAAAGCAATTTTGGAACTGTTTTTCTGAAATGGTCATCAGAGCTATAGTTGTCTGAGGTCTGACAGTTAAGTTCCTGAACTTTTCACTGTGCTTTTATATTGGTGGCACTGTACAAACAACTTGGTAAGGTTTCATAACATTGATACATCTGTGTCTCACAGTTGTGTTTGTGTTGATGTGTGGTGGTATCTTGCTAAGTGGCATTCATTGTTGTTGTTGCATGTTTTTGTGTGCTGTATGATGACAGCTCTGATGGCCATTCCAGAAAAAGACTTCCAAAATTGCTTTGAAGGGTGGACTAAGCCCTGGTATGGGTGCATAGCTTCCCAAGGGAAGTAAGGACTTCTAGGGTGACTGTAGTGATATTCAGCAATGAGGTATATAGCACTTTTTCTAGGTTGAGTTTGTGAGCTTAATGGTCATACCTAGTATGTCCAGCAGCTTTCAGCTCCAATTTCTTTCCTAATTGGTTCTCTCAGCTTGTCATCACATATATAAGTCCACATGGAATTATATGAGGCTTCCTTTTGTTGTTAGGCATAATTTCCATAGAGGCAGGCTCTCTATTCTAGAGCTGAATTATATCAATATTTCAGTTGCACATTAAATTGTAATTGATTTGGAAATGATTGGCTAAATATATGAATAGACAGGTGGTTTTCAATCTTTTATTTTTTTTGTAGGGACAGACTCTCACTTTATTGCCCTCTGTAGAGTGCTATAGCATCACAGCTCACAGCAACCTCCAGTTCTTGAGCTAGGGCGATTCTCTTGCTTCAGCCTCCCAAGTAGCTGGGACTACAGGCGCCTGTCACAACACCTGGCTGTTTTTTTTGTGGTTGCAGTTTGGCTGGGGCCAGGCTTGAACCCACCACTCTCAGTGTATGGGGCTGGCACCCTTCTCACTGAGCCACAGGTGCCACCCCCCCCCCTTTTTTTTAATCTCATGGCACACTGAAATCTATAGTTAAACTTCCATGGCACACTTGAATTATGTTGATAAAAAAAAAAAAAAGAGTAAAAAATGAATATATTCACTGTGCTTTGAACTTCTTTTGAAAATAATTTAATTAATGATCTTTAAACATTTGCACAGTGCAACTAAGATCCTCTCACACCACACCAAAGTGCTGTGGCACAGTGTTTGAAAATCACCGGAGTAGATAATAGCCCAACCATATACAAAAATAGTACCCAGAAATCCAACCCCTTATGTGCAACAAACAGCCCAGGAAGCTGATGTTGCTGTCTTAGGACAACATTTTCACTCCCTGCTATAAGTCAGGCTGGTAGGAAGTCAGACTACTCTCTCTGGTAACAGTTGAAATGGTTATAACAACTTCTGTAATGATTGGTCTAAAATGGCCAGGACATGATTAATAACTAATGGCTTTACTAATTTTTGTCCACATTTCCAATTTAAGACCAATCAGAGAAAGCCAAATATGCAACAGGATGTCCAGCTTCTAGTTGGGCCTCCAGGAGCTTCCTCCAGCCAGGTGCCTACAATTGGGGTATACTAGATGCCTTCCCTTTTTCCACTGCAAAGTTTTCCCACACCTCAGCCTACCTTTGAGTCTTAGCCAAAATGCAAGTGGTGGTGGCCAACTCCCTTGTTATAGCTAGCTCTAAATAGACTTTGCTTTTCTTATCTGGTTTGTGTTCATTTATCTCCACAGAAATAAATTCAGCAGTAATTTTAGATAATCAAAATACTAATAAAAGCCTTTTATAAAATAAAAAAGCAGTGAGGAAAAATCTTAATCTTTCATATTCTATAAAAGTTTAAGAAGGGATGTTCCCTTCAGGATATTTTGAATCTCCTCCATGGGTCACTCTTCTAATTTTTCCTGTCACTACCAGGAATTTATAATAAAATAGCCCATTTTAAGATATTGAACTTTGCTACTTTCAATTTGAAAAATTTTTTTTTGTTGTTGTTGTTTTTTATAATTTTATTGAATCATAATTCTGTACATTGGTGCAATCATAGGGCACGATTCATATACATTCAGAAATGTTTTGATCGTACTGTTACAGTTAGCCTTCATGGCATTTTGAAAAATTTTTTGAAGCTTAAGGCAGTTATTTCTGCAGAAGA